>JAAEAF010010840.1:0-19486 GCA_011037195.1 Triatoma infestans | reverse complement strand
AATTTACTATATACCTTTAAAGAGCTCTCGGAAGAAGGACATCAAATGATATCCAAAACGTGGAGCACACAAAGAATTCTTTTTGTTTAAAAAAAAAAAAAAAGTGGAATTAAATTTCAAATTTTATTTGGATTGCTTCAATGTTTATTAGTATGCTCTTCTGGGCTACAATATTGTAACGTTTTCCCTTTACTCTAAACTTCAATAAAGAAAAGACCAATTTATTGTTATACACAATAAATTACAAAAAAAAAAAATAACACTTCAATAATAATTACTTCACAGTTTAAACCACAAAAGTTCACTTTTTATACACTTTCCACAAACGTACACTTCGTTTGTAACTGGAAAACTCTCTCTCAACTCTCTGCGGTCCCACTATTTATACCGGTGGAGAATCGTCTAGAATCTTCTCGATCCTTCCATAAAGAACTAGAGAGCGTCGCCAGCGCTTCCTAGCGGCCACTAAGAGAACTTGAGGTTCCTACTTCCTCTCCTAGATGGCACCACTGGACATTTTTTTTTTCTGACTCAGGAGGCATTAAATTTTGAAAATTGAATGCGATTATAGCAGTAAGAAAAAAGTAAAAAGTAAAAATCAATACTTTATATACGTTGTATTAGATGTAAAACCACCTTCTTTATATAGTTGCATTATAAATATAAATTACTTATAAGATAAAAAATTATATTAAAAAAAAAAAAAATAAATAAAAGATTTATTAGCGGAATCTTCACTCGGTTAAAACACGGTGATTGTACGCTTCTAGTTTAATCATGGCAATGTTTTTTTTTTCATTTCTTTTCTTATTGTTTTGTTGCTTCCAGCGAGCATGGAAACTATCGTGATCTAAGACAATCTTCTTGTCACGGCACTCTCATTGTAAATACTATTAGGAGGACGGTCTTTATAGCCACAAATTTTCTTCAACTCGTGACCTTCAAAGTATTGGCTTTAACTTTTCTTAAAACGTCTTTATCGAACATTTGATATATTAAAAAAACTATCTTATTTTTAACTTTCTTACTAAGAATTTTTTTTTTTACTTTCTCTTACTCCTAGTAAGAGGAAGTATTGTAATCGTATCAAATTTTCGATATCGAATTTTCACCGGAAATATCCGTTTTGCATAGCTCAAATTATCCGTGAACAGAATAGCTCAAAATCGAAAAACCGTAGAAAGTTAAAACTTGATATTCCGTTTAGGTATCTCAATGGAATGTGACAGTACGTTATCTGTCGAAATTCCTCAACCGGAAGTACCACTTTACTAGTTTTTTTTTTTTTTACTTTTTTGCGATTATCTCAAAAATTGGGCCGACCATTTTTTTCAAACTTGTTTTATCAACTTACACATAGAAAGAGCTACAACTTTTATTTGAAATATTTCTTTGGGAAAATTCATTTAAGGGCACTTTTGGGGGGAGGGGTGGGATAGGTTTTCATCTAAAGTGGTTTTTCAGTTTATTAGACAATTCTGTCATCTAAATAATGTTAATTAGAATTAATAAATATGTTGTATGAAATTCCGATTTTGAAAAAAAAATCGGATAACCGGAAGTGCGTTTACTTTACCACTTTACTAAATGATTTTTTTTCTTCACTTTTTCGAGATTTCTTCAAAAATGGCTCCAACTATTTTCTTAAAACTTCGTAAATAAACTAAACATACAATAATCTGCAACTTTTATTTAAAATATTTCTCTGGAAAAATTCATTTAAGGGCATTTTTAGGAGGATGGGTGGGGTTATGTTTTTTCTCTAAAGTGCTATCATAGTTGATAATTACAATACTGTCATCCAAACAAAATTTAATTAGAAATAAATAAGTGGCCAAAATTCCGAGTTTCAAGAAAATTAGTAGATACCGGAAGTGCGCTTTTACTGAACAGTTGTTTCACTTTTCGACGAATTTCATTAAATTTCGTATACAAACTATAAAATTTGTTAGTTATAATTTTGAGAACTGGAGTTAGAGAAAGTTGATTGAGTATTTCACACCAGATTTTTTTTTTTTTTGTAACAATATTCAAGAATGTTAAAATACTGTCGGAAACAGACAATTTTTTTTTCACACGTTTTGATCTGTCGATCTTTTTTTTTCATTTTTGATGTCCGAATTTTAATTAAATTTTAGTTACTTTAACTACCATAGATGGAAAGTATTCATATGACTAATGTGCCATTCTTGATGATGGAAATCTGACGTCTAAATATCTCCCTAAAACGTCCTAAATATAATATTTCCAGAAAAGTTATTAATAACAATACAATATTGTAAGAAACATGCTTATTTGACTTTCAGTACCTACCATGCTCATTCGATAATTGTGCTGTTTAAGTTTTCAATGGAGGAGCTACATCCTCCATATTGTTGGAACATATCTGTAAGCTTTTCTCATTTCTGTTCCTTAGATATTTGCTCATGATTTGTTCCATTAATGATAATTTGAAGACCATTAATGAGCCTGGCAGTCCGTTTCCTTGATTATCACGTGCCGTGAATGTCTAGGCATTCAAACGAGAGAGTGAGATATACAGTCAGACTGACAGATATTGGGACCCGATTGCATCAGTATACTAGGATATCCACATCAGTCTTGAACTAATCTGATGAAAAGTAGTAGAGCACTAAGAAGAGCCGCTTGAAATGTTTGAGAAGAAGAACGAAATATAGTTACTTGATAATAATTTCTAGCTCAGCTTTAAAAGCACGGTCTAACTTACATA
Source organism: Triatoma infestans (assembly GCA_011037195.1). Classification (NCBI taxonomy): domain Eukaryota; kingdom Metazoa; phylum Arthropoda; class Insecta; order Hemiptera; family Reduviidae; genus Triatoma; species Triatoma infestans. Next base: position 16,755 of record JAAEAF010010840.1, on the reverse strand, counting down.
GACTTTCCTGAATATTAAAGGAGTTATAGATATGAAGGAGCAAGCATCCATTGATTTTGCGAATTAAACTAATGTTTACAAGATGGAAGCTGTTTGGCCAAGCAGCTAAGTCCTAAATCCTTATTAGCTAAAGCCCCTCTGTCTTTGGAGTTGTCCCACACTAAAGACATTGATTGCTTGATCAAAAGAAAATTTGGGAGCATTAAAATTAGAGGACTGATCTAGGACAAGCTCATCTATGATGTCCTCCGCCAGCGCCCGGCTCTAGGGGCGGGCAACACGGACATTTGTCCGGGACGCCAAAATTTAGAGGCACACCATTTTTGGCTATAAGTGTGAGAAAAAATATTAATGTTAAATACTCAATTAATAGAAAATTTCACATATCGATTTTTTTCCTTTGCTAAAAATTTACAGTGCTTAGGCGTATTTATATTGTTTATATCTGAAAACTAAAAATATTTGCATATTGTTAAAAAATTATGCAGAAGATGCTTGAACTTGTTTGAACATGCATATACATATCTGAACAGGATAGCGTTAGCATGTGAGCAAAGCGCTGCTTCAGCTTGTGTTTGAACAAGGATAGACATGCTTAAAAAGAAAATATTGTAACGTTTTTCCCTCTAAACTAGCTACTGCAACTAGTTTAGCTTACATAAAGTACTCTAAACTTCAATAAGACAAACACCAATTTATTGTTTTACACAATAAATTACAAATATAACACTTAATAATAATTAATTCACAGTTTAAACCAACAAAAGTTCACTTTTTATACACTTTTCACAAACGTACACTTCGTTTGTAACAAGAATCTCTCTAAACTCTGTGATCCCATTATTTATACCGGTGGAGAAGGGTCTAGAAGGTTATAGATTGTTCTAGAAAGGGCTAGAGCGCGCCACCAGCGCTTCCTAGCGGGCCACTAGGAGAACAACTTGAGGTACCTGCTTTCTCTCCTAGATGGCACCAGTGAGAGATGACTTCAATATATATACGTTCTTAAGGTGCGGCAACTTGTCTTTTTGTCCAGGGCGGCGTAACCGCTAGAGCAGGCGTTGCTTTGCAGTCTAAGGATGCTTATCTCTCTATAAGCATGGCCAAAACGCCTCACAAAATGGGAACCAGACCGGTAATTATCGTTGGCGTGATTAAAAAAAAACAATTTCAGGTAGTCTAAAAAATCATCGTTGCATTGATTGTTTACATTCTAAGATATGCCAACTTGTTTTCCTAAAAGCATCTTTTTCAAAGAAATTAAGGGCCCCGAAAAAAATTTATATTCGTGTGCTACAATCTAACTCGAATGCAATACTATTTCTTTTGCCAGGGCTAGAAGTAAAAATACCTAAATGATGCACAGCATTGTAATAAAATAAAATATATTTTAAAATACTTGATTCCTGGATAATGAAACATTATAGTAAAATATAATTAATTTCATTATGATTACGGTAAGATTCAGTGACAGTTTAGATTCAGTTCTTGGAAGAAAAAAAAGAATAGAAAAAAAATATGGTCATATTTATTCAAGTTCACTGTAGATGTCGCCATTGTTTAGGAGTCAGTTTTAATTTAAACGTTAGGAGAAACAGGCTTTGCTTCTAAATAATGTAACCCATCTGTTACCTCTTTCACATTTCATCGTATCTTTTCTTCCATGTTTATTTCATTCAGTGTACTTTCTACCTTTAATTTTAATTTTGAAGGACTACAAATTCCTTCTGTAAAACTAAAATTAATTAACTATGACTTTTTGGCGTTTAATAAGGTCGTATAATTTTGTAGGATGCATCTCATGCCTTTTTAAATCCCCCCCCCCCTCTCATTTATTTCCATTGTTTTATTTCACTTTGAAATTATGATCATTTTAATTTAGCATATTTTGTTAATGATACCATTTCAGTTAACTCTTTTTAGTTATTGTTGTTTTTTTTTAACTTATGTCCACCCACTGTTTTTCTTATAAAGGTGAAATGGTTAAGATTACTTTATGTGAGTACTGTAAAGAAGATATATAGCAATGTATAAGTTCTACTTTCTCTTACTTACTTTATTATTAAGTTACATGTTTATAGTTAAAGAAATACGGGTTTTGAGGTAACCTTAGTAGGAAAAAAAAAGAAGTAGTTTCCAGCGAAAGTGTGTGTGTGTGTGTGTGTGTGTGTGTGTGTGAAAAAACAAAATATCTTAAGAACCAAAAATCGAATGGAACTCAAATTTGATATTCCTTTCAGGTACCAACACCACCGCACATCAGACACTAAGATTTCATCAGAATCCATCAACATGGTACTGAGACTTGAATGGTTTTTCTCAGTTTTAAAGGTTCTTTAAATTTTGTATATTATTATTTACGTACATAAATGCCTATGAAATGTAATGGTGATGTGTATTTGTAGTGGCTTGAGCGGTTTAGTAAGAGGGCTTGTAAATATGTTTGAGAATGAAGTATTAGTAATAATCAAGAAATCACACTGTTTTTAAAATAGATATACTCTCTAAGAGAAATTAAGTTACTTTAAATTATCACAATAATAAGCTTATAAGTATAATAACTGGAATAACTCTTATGTTATAACTTAAAACTGGTACAGTTCTGATGTGTTCTCCTTGGTGTCTACAACAATTCTGTCTTGAAAAGAGTGTCTTCTCTTTGTTCCTTCAATTCCTCGCCTGTGAGGAGAAGGGGTAGTACAATGCCATAAAGGTTCTTGAACCCTCCCAGTAACTGGACTTGTTTTACCTGGCTTGTCCTTTTGCAAGGGAATGTCAATATTCTTCTTAATTTTGATTATTTTCTTTAAATAAAATCGTTATCCTTTCTTGCATCCATCTCACCTATCATTTTTCAAATTGTAATTTGGGTTTGTTCAGTGTTACCGGTGTTACAGGGTGGACTATAGTGTAATTACATTCCAACGACCATATACCATGAGTGCTGCTAAACCAATAAGTACCCCAACTATCTGTATATTCAGTTAAGGTAACCATGGGCCTAGGCTAAAATCTATGGTAAAGAGAGCAGAATACAACTGTCCAACAGGTCAATGGTTAGAGGTTCATACATTCATTTCGTAAATCTAAGCACCTCTTCTATACGACAAATTAATGCTGTTGCACCTCTGGGGACAATCCTGGGGTCATTTCTCTATATTATTTACCTAAATATGTTTCCCTATTCATGAGACATCAAAGCTTGCCTTATATGCCGACGACATGGTTCATCAATAATACCATTGTTAATAGGTTTAACAAAAGCACTGAATGTGAACAAAAATACTTATGAACAAAACTATGACCTGTTTACAAAATGGGAAACCCTTTCATGCAGAATTTTGTTAAAATTACAAATGTAGGCATTTCCCTGGAAACAGGAAGTAAGTATTTAGGATTGATTTTCCACAAATAACAAACAGGATTAATAAAGAAAGCTAAAAAGGCTATTAAAAAACTATTTCCTTTGTTGACAAGGAACTCAAATGTTTGATACCCAAAACAAGATTGTAAATATATCGAGTGATCATTGTCAGACTGATCTTATAATGTCTCCCCCCCCCCCTGCAATGGAACTTTACATGTAAATTACTAACATTATAAACTATTAATAAACTAAAGTAATGCCTATTTTTTCAGGCGGTCTTAACCAAGTATTAGATGTCTTGGACGGGGGCGGAAACACCTACTTTACTATTAACATTTTTTAAACGAATATAAAATTTAGCAGTAAAACGGGACGTATATGGTAAGCCTATCTATATACAATATTTACTTTGCACATTACACATTCAGAATACAATTTTGCCTTGTAAAAGATAATAAAAATTATCGAAACGTTGGAACGAATTTATTTTGTTTTTACTTCTAGTCAAACCTCACGAATATTTAATAAATACATTAAATATATAGTGAGAAACAGCACACTCAAGATTCTTTGACAAAGCTGTATAATAGTAATTTTTACTCTTTATAGTCAGACAGGAAGATATGGCCTTAATATCAGATACAACATAAAGAATTATTCACATATTGAGTTAGATTAAGGATTTATGAATACATATTGAATTAGGTTAATTCAGTTATTTACGTTAGTGGTTTTTATTCACTTTTTCACTGAAATCGTATGATTCTATATTTTCTTTTAGCATTTATATATATTATTTTCACTTCGCTAGGAACTAGAATGATGAGATCATTGTTATTAAAAAAATCTGGTGTGAAACACTCACACAACTTTCTTATACTCCAGTTCTCAAAATTATAATTGACAAATTTTATAGTTTGTGTACAAAATTTAATGAAATTCATCGAAAATTGAAAAAAAACTGTTCAGTAAAAGCGCACTTCCGGCTTTTTAATTTTCTTAAAACTTGGAATTTTGGCCATCTATTTATTTCTAATTTTAATTTTGTTCGGATGATAGAATTGTATAATCAACTATGATAGCACATTAGAGGAAGCTGTAACGCCATTCCTCCCCTAAAAGTGCCCTTAAATGAATTTTCTCAGAGAAATGTTTTAAATAACAGTTGTGGATCTTTTTATGTTTAGTTTATATACGAAGTTTCAAGAAAAATCATCGGAGCCATTTTTTGAGAAAAATCGCGAAATAGTGGGGAAAAAAATCATTTAGTAAAGTGGTAGTAAAGTAAACGCACTTTCGGTTATCCGATTTTTTTTTGTAAACTCGGAATTTCAAACAACATATTCAGTTCTAATTAACGTTATTAAGGTGACAGAATTGTCTAATAAACTGAAATAGCACTTTAGATGAAAATCTAACCCCTCCTCTCCACTCATAACTGCCCTTAAATCATTATTCCCTGAGAAATGTTTCAAATAAAAGTTGTAGCTCTTTGTATGTGTAGTTGATGTACCAAGTCTAAAGAAAATCGTCGAAGCTATTTCTGAGAAAAACGCAAAAATGTAAAAAAAATATAAACTAGTAAAGTGGTACTTCCGGTTGAGGGATTTTGACAGATAACGTACTGTCAGTTCCCATGATGGTACCCTAAACGGAATATTAAGTTTCAACTTTCTACGGTTTTTCCATTTTTGAGCTATGATGTTTTCACACACTCACAGCATTTGCTAAAAAAAACACTTTTTTGGACTCAGGGGACCTCAAAACGGATATTTTTAGTGAAAACTCGATATCGAAAATTTGATACGTTTGCAATACTTCCTCTTACTAAAGAAGTAAGAGAAAGTAAAAATTGTACTTGTTTTGATGAGGGTGCCATCAGAGCAGTCGCTGTGAACCCAAAGGCAGAACGTGTAGGTCTGTGTTCTGCGGTTCATCGAACAATCTAAAAGCTAGTAATACTTAAGTTAGTGAAATTCATTTGAATTCACATTATTCTATTTTATTAACCCAGATAAATGTGACAGGAATAAATAAATAACAAAATAAAGGATGGAAAGTTGTCATTGATAAAAAAATAACAGACAGAAGTAAAAACAAAAAAAATATATTAAAAAAGGAAGTAGTACAGAAACGAAGTCAGTGTGTGCCTGTGTGCTGTGCTGCAGATTGCCATTAGAATACCGACAGAGGTGTAACATCAAGGCGTTGATGGATGGTGCCAAACATCCCATGTGGCCGCTATGTGTTTGTTTACACTTTGCTCTTGATACATGGCTTTTGATATTATAAGCATACCAATTTCTCTTGCATCTGTTTGTTTATAGCTCAGTGCTAGATCTTTTTCTTGTTATTTTCATCTTTAACCATTTATGATAGATTACTTTGAACTTGAAAATTAAAGTCATAATATTATTATTCACTTTGATGTTAATAAAGATTCTGGACCGATCTAATAAACAACTAAAGGAGATCTCGAGGATCGGTCAATAAAATGTACACTTTTTTTTTAAATATTTTCCAACGTTTCGACAAATTTATTGTCTTCTTCAGGGAACTGTACAATAATCAAACAAAAAGGAATAATAAATAATAATAATGATAATCCTAATCTTAATATAGATAATACTAATAATAATAAAGAAATTGTTTAGGACAATTATTACACACCAGAAGAAAATTAAATAAAAAAAAATTAAATTACTTACAAAATTTAAAAAAATGTTAATCGGTATTAGATATAATTTCCATAAAACAAAGTAAACACAAAATATGTACTAAACAGAGAGAGAGAGAGAGAATTGTTAACTATATGAGCTACATCATCAGAAATGAAGGTATGTGGGTAGGTTATTAAAAGGTAGTATTAGGGAGTGGGGGATGGAAAGGAGTTATTATTCTCTTTCTAAACAATTTAGTACTGCTTTAAAGTAACCTTAAAATTACCTTTATTATAATGGCTGTTGTTAATCAAAAACAATCTTTGAATAAATATTTTCAACAAAATTTGAATCCGCAATACTATCTCGATTTATTTTCATCATACGAGGTGTGTAAATTAAGTAATGAGACTGATTTTTTATCTTTTTTTTATTCAAATAAAATTACAATTCAACATTGTCCCCTTCGAAGTAACTACCTTGGGAAGCCACACAACGCTGAAGATGATTCTTCCATTCGTCATAGCAGTGCTGGAACTCGGATACTGGAATAGACTTCAGTTGGTCGGTTACGGCTGTTTGAATATTCTCCAGTGTTCCAAAATGACGTCCCTTGAGGTGATTTTTCAATTTGGGGAACAAAAAAAAGTCACATGGACTCAAGTCGGGTGAATAAGGAGGCTGAGGAGCCACAGGAATGTTATTACTGGCCAAATACTCATTAATAGAAATCGCGGTGTGACACAAAGCATTGTCGTCAATGCAACACCCACTTGTTTTTGATGTTTGGTCTCACACGCATGACTCTTTTTCGAAGTCTCTCAAGAACTTCTCGGTAAAAATGTTGGTTTACCATTTGGCATTGAGGCACAATTCTTTGTGAACGATTCCTTGGCTGTCAAGAAAGCAAATCAGCATGCATTTGATTTTTGACTTGCTCATTCTTGCTTTTTTTGGCCTTGGAGAGGTTGAAGTGTGCCACTGCATGCTCTGACGCTTAGTTTCTGGGTCATACTCAAACACCCAAGACTCGTCTCCTGTAATAACACGTTCCAAAAAATTGGGATCGTTTTCAATTGCTCCCAAAAAGTCAGGGCTCCTTTCCTTTCTGATGTCTTTTTGCTCTTGTGAAAGATTTTTCGGAACCATTTTTGCACAAATTTTTCTCATCCCCAATTCATTAGTCAAAATTTGATGAACGGTTGTGTGAGTCAAATTCAACTCTTCGCCGATCATTCGGACTGTCAAACGACGAATCTGAACGCACGAGATCGCGGATTCTGCCAACATTTTCGTCGGTTCTTGAAGATGAAGGTCTTCCGCTGCGAGGCTCGTCTTCAATTGATTCCCTTTCTTCTGCAAACGACTTAAACCACCTAAAAACCTGTGCTCTCGACAAAACATTGTCTCCATAGGCCTGGCACAGTTTTTCAAACGTTTCCGTTGCACTGTGCCCAAGTCTGAAGCAAAACCAGATAGCACAACGTTGCTCGTAATTGATGTCACTCATTTTTAAAACGCACTGAAAAAACCTTGCTCACAAAAAGTCACTACGGACAGTGCAACAACTCTAGCATTTTCAAATTTGCACTGGACGTGTATCAGATGTTTACTTGCCCTACCACGCATGCGCCGCGTCTCCAGTGTTGCCAGATCGAACACTAGAAAATCAGTCTCATTACTTAATTTACACACTTCGTATCTCACATTATCATGGGGTTTGTACATTTTTACTCAATAGGTTAATTTATTTAATTTAGTTTTTGGAATTTTCTTTAAAACGGCTACAAAGATTTTCTTTAACTTTGGGAATTCTAATTGCACAGAAATAGAAAGCTATTACTTTTAATTTGAAACATTTCCCCTTAAGGAATGAAGGAGATTCTGAGGAATCTGTGACAATTAAATTTCAAATAACTGTACGGTTTTTTTCGATGCTATTATTAGTGGCTAAAGTTCTGGACGTCAGTGAAATCACTTCAACTATTACCTGCCTTAGGTTAGGATATATGAACATATCTCTTAACCTCTTTAAGTAAAAATGTTTAAAAAAAAAAATAAATCAATTTTAATAATTGATAAAAATGGTGCCGATTGAAAGATGTTGAAAAATTTAAAAACTTGCAACAAATATGTATAAAAGTCTTGAGTTTTTAAAGAAAACAAAAAAAAAAAATCTGGTGTGAAACACTCACAAAACTTTCTCTTACTCCTGTTCTCAAAATTATAATTGACAAATGTTTATAGTTTGTGTATCAAAGTATTCGTCGAAAACTGAAAAAAAAATATGTCAATAAAAGCGCACTTCGGCTTACTAATTTTCTTAAAACTTGGAATTTTTGGCCATTGAAATGTGATTGGTTTGGATGTGTTAGTTGTTGCTGGTAGGCTGTGACAGCACGACCGGTTTTGTATAAGGGCTTTTCTTTATGTTTGAGATAGAAGTATTAGTAATAATCAATAAATCACTACTTTTTTTTAAAATAGATATATTCTCTAAGAGAAATTAAGTTACTTTGAAATATGACAATAATAAGCGTATAATAAACTCTTATGTAATGACTTAAAACTGGTACAGTTTTGATTTGTTCTCCTTGGTGTCTACAACAAGTCTGTCCTCGAAAGAATGTGTTCTGATTGTTCGTTCAATTCCTCCCCTGTGAGAAGAAGGGGGTAGTACAATGCTATGAAGGTTGATCAACATTTCTAATAACTGTACTTTTCTACCTAAAATGTCCATTTGCAAGGGAATTGTCACATATTCTTGATATTTTTTATTTTCTCTTAAATTAATATATTTTTATGTTTCTTGCATCTATCACATCATCTATTTTATTTCTAATTAATTTTGTTTGGGCGAAAAAGTGAAAAAAAAAAATCATTTCGTAAAGTGTTAAAACAAACGCACTTCCGGTCATCCGATCTTTTTGAAACACGGAATTTCAACAACATATTTAAATTCTAATTAACATTATTTAGATGTTAGAATTAGTCTAATAAACTGAAATACCACTTTAGATTGAAAATCTAACCCCACCCCTTCCCCAGAAGTACCCTTAAATGAATTTTCCCCGAGAAATGTTACAAATAAAAGTTGTAGCTGTTAGTATGTGTAGTTGATATATTCCAACTTTGAAGAAAATCTTTGGAGCCATTTTTGAGAAAATCGCAAAAAACATTAAAAAAAAATCTAGTAAAGTGGTACTTCCGTGTGAAGAATTTTGACAGATAACCTACTGTCAGATCCCATGGTGATACCTAAACGGAACATCAAGTTTGAACTTTCTACGATTTTTTCGTTTTTGAGCTATGCTGTTCACATAGATATACACACAGATCATTTGCTAGAAACCACTTTTTTGGACTCAGGGACCTCAAAACGGATATTTTCGGTGGATACTCAATATCGAAAATTTGACAAGATTACAATACTTCCTCTTACTAGGAGTAAGAGAAAGTAAAAATGTAAACCTTGCATTTTCCTAGTTGGTTCTTAGGACTTCATTTTAGAGATGGATGGTTTTAGGGATAGATGTCCCTGTCAATCCAAATACAACTTGAAATGGTAATTTAGAATTCAATCTCATGTTCCTCCAGAACATACAAAAATAAGTATTCGTGTAAAATGAAGCTGAAACAACAGTCTATTTAATTCCAAAGCAGCAACAGTGTGAGGGGGCAATGGTGCTCCTATCAGATGATGAGGCTTCATATACTTCACATCTGTCCAGATTGCCAGTTTCTTCTTGCCCTTATATTAGTTTTGTTTTATTCCTTAGAGATTTATATATTTTAATTCTAATATTACTTACATATTTTTAATTATAGTTTATTTTCTTTTCTTTTTTGTAGATGAGAGAAGCAAAATATTTGATGTCTCTTTTCCTTGTCTTCAAAACGGAGCGTAGATATTTTTTAAACTAGAAGACTGAAAAAAACCGTGTTGAGATTGATAAAACAGAACATATGAGTCTTAAAGAGTGACTAAAATCAAGGAATAAACTTGAGATCAGAGCCTAGATAATGCGAAATTGGACTGGTTCTTTCCATAAGATTAACGCAGCGAGCTACAAAGCCCACCAAACAATTATATAAGAGGAAGACATCAGATTCCGTAACTCACATTGAACATCACTAATGAGCTTCCATTTTTGAGTTTTTTTATTCATACTGACACATATACACATACACCAAGAGTGTATACATATAACCATTTTGTTCTTTCTCAGAGACTCACGCTTTGCATTTCTTGTTTCAGCTCAATCCATTTTAACTTTCAAGAACACTCAAGTTCAGGTTTGCCTACACGAACTCTGTATAGCTCGTCCTGGAATGAGAATTGTGAGCGCACTTAAGTATTCATTTAAATATTATATCAACTACAGTCAAAACTGAATTTAAAACAAAATAGATTCAAAAAATATTAAATCTTTCATTTAAGTGGAAAATGGATAAGGTTTAACTCTGAATGATTATAAAAGTCCCTAATTGGGATTTGATTATTAAGGAACTTTAATTTTTGTTTGATATTTTATTCGTCGTAGCATGCATATTGATTTTGTTTCTGACCGGTTTCGAATTTTTATCGCAACGTCAGAGTAAATTCACCAAGTACGTGTAGAGAGTTCAAACTTCAACGTAATGTTGTTTCTGTTACACTCACACTTGTTGGTTTGTTGGTTGTATATATGTGCGGGAGGTTATAAGGTGATGTTGCTATGTGTGTGTTTATATAGTAACATAACCTTATAACCTCCCCACATACATATATATATATATAACTAACTAACCAACAAGTGTGAGTATAACAGAAACATTACGTTGAAGTGAACACTCTACATGAACTTGGTGAATTTGCTCTGACGATGGATGGAAAATCTGAAACCGGTCAAGGAACAAAATGAATATGCATGCTACGACAGATAAAATACCAGATGTTATCCACAGCATTGCCGACCCATCCAAATATTCAACTATAATCTTCGTTATTAAATGATGCTATTAATGTTTATAACTTATACTTTTATTTTGTTAACAGAGTCGTCTTTAAATTTCACTTATTAATATTTGACAAACCTGATATTACTTTTTAATCTTTAGAGATTTAAAATCGTGTAATCTTTAGGTATTAATTGTACAATATTAATATTATTCACTGATCATTAAATGGAATAATTGGCATGTTATGTTTCTTATTTCTTCAGCTTAACTTAATTTAATTTAATATATTTATTAGAATAAATAAATAAATAACGCTATATTATTTTTTTCTTTTATAGAGGTTGAAGAAAGAAAAGGAAGTTAGAGTGAAGTCGAAGAAAATTCCAAATAAAGTTCAGTCCGGTTATATGTATAGTATGTCACTGACACGCCTGGATCATTGCTCAGCCTGTTTTTTAAATTCTAGATGAGCAAAGTTTCAGGTGTGTCTGTGGTATGCATTTTTCTGCAAATTCTTCTCCAAATGGATAATAACGTCTCAAAAACCAGGGGAAAAAATATGAATGTGATTTATTTTTTTTTTTTTTTCACACGACTATAAAATACTATTTCCACGCATCGCCTGATCCTTGCTCCACCTCAGTATTAGCACAGAGTAAGGTGAGCAAAGTTTCAGGTGTGTGGGTGAGAAATGATGGACATCTACGACCAGCTGTAACGTCTTTATTTATACATCTTGCATCATTGGAAAATTTTATAATCAAAATGTAAAAATTCTTGATATATTATTTAAATTATCATTGTATTAATTTCAGTTATTTATTTTACGGATTTATTTAGTTTTTTTTATGAACCTGTTATGCCATATTGTAATTAAATTATATGTAAAATAATTGATCAAATAAATACTTAAGATTGCTAACTTATATTTACATATTATAATTATATAAAAAATTTACTTTTTATATATGTTACGCACAACGACCGAAAATGCTCATTGAGCTCAAAACGCGTTGGACGCGAAATTCGTGTTATGGTTCTTATGAAAACGCCCACGACGCGTTGTGGCAATCACAGAAAGACCACATAGAGAAATTAGTGCCACGGCTATCATGCTATACGACCACAACGCATTGTGGCAATGAAGAAAAGCCATGACGCGTTCTGAGCACTAGTTGGTGTAACCATATCGGGCAGGTTATAACTTCACGGCTTGAGTACAACAACGCCTTAAAACATCAGTAGAGTTGTTTATTCATTTCTTGTCTGTTTCTGAGGGTGGACGTATATCAGCGCTAACCATGACCAATAAAAAAGAAGTGTTTTATGATAAATTACGTGAGTTTGTGGAAAGAAGCACTGATCGCAGTTTTATCATGAAGTGCAAATGTCGCTCAAAGAATATAAAATGCAACTCAAAATGCCACAGTAATAGTTCCTGTAAAAATAAATAGCAGTCAAACACTTATTTTTCACAACAAAAGTGATTTCTGATACAAGTAATTAATTTAAGTACATTGTTGTTGTTTACATTTATTTATGTTTGTGTTAAATATTTTGTTTAAATATAAAGTAATCACAATAAATAACAAATGTCCTTTTATTTTAATGACCCGATTTCTTTATATTGTATTTAATAATGACAATACGTCATGCAGCGGTTTTCAATTTTTAGCAGCAGAAAGAGCATTAAGGACATTGTTTGTCTGGTACTTATTACAGGACAAAAAACATTTCCTAAGGATATCTACCAAAAAGTTTCGAGACTAGTAGGACCCATATCGAAAATTACTGCGCGTCGTATAATATGATTCCATACGCGTCATGGCTTATCTTCATTGCCACAATGGTTTGTGGTCGTATAGCATGATAGCCAAGACACGAATTTCGCTATTTGGTCTTTCTGTAATTGCCAAAGCGCGTTGTGAGCGTTTTCATAAGAGCCATAACATGAATTTCGCGATATGGATGTTTTACAGTGACCACAACGCGTTGTGAGCTTTTTTTCGCTCAATGAGCATTTCCGATCTTTAAGCATAAATAACATATCCATAAGATTTGATGTTTTACTGAAGTATACATTACTTTTATGCTTAAACGTTAACTCTTCATTATTGTAAATTACTTACATTGTTTTGACCAACCTATATGGAACCGATATTCTTTTGATAATTATGAAGGTTTGAAATGATTATTTAGATTTGAATTATGAAAATAATGTTTCTGACATGTGCTATAAACTTTGGTTGTTTTAAAATTGATTGTTTTCATGAATTATCAATGTATAAATATATTGCTGAATATGTGGATGGATCCACAATGCTGTGGATAACATCTGGTCTTTTATCCGTCATAGCATGCATGTTCTCCTGCCACGGATAAAATACCAGATTATAAATATTGCTTTTGCAATAAATTAACATTTAATTTTTGTTAAATTGTATATTTACTTCAAATAATTTTAAGCGTTTTAATGAAATTTGAGCTCTAAAATATGTGTTTTTTTTAACTCCTCGAAAGGTGGTTTAGAATCAGATTAGGGTACCTATGTTCCGATTATTTAGATTCAATTATTTATTAGACACATGTTCCGAGTATTCTTCAATTATTTATTAGACACATGTTCCGAGTATTCTTCAATTATTTATTAGACCATTCTTTTGAATGTTGTGTTGTTTCATTTACTTGTTTGAGCCCACATTAAGCCCGAGATATTGTGCTTTACTTTTATCTTTAATTTCAATTTTTAATTTATCTTGCAAAGTGGAAATATTAGGATAATGTGAAATTTTCTAAATTGTGTTTTTAACGGAAATACATGTTTTGAGGTCCCTTGAATACGAAAAAATATTTTTAGCGATTGGTTTGTTTGTTTTTGTGAACAAAAATCTCAAAAACGAAAAGTCGTTGGAAGCTGAAACTTGGGATTGCATTTAGGTTTCCCCATCACCGCAACTCTGACACGAAGGTTTTTAATCAAAATCCATTTTCGTTCGTATACTATCTAAACACAGAAATGCCATTCGCGTTTGTTCGTAACATTTTTCTAGGAATATCTTTATGAAGTTTTTTTATCTAGTTAACTGAACAGTTTTTCAGTTTTCGCGATTTTCTCCAATAAAAACACAGACGAATTTTATTACATCTAATATATATACTAACTATAAAATTTGTCAATTACAATTTTGTAAACTGCAATTACAAGAAATTTAAGTCTGCTTGAAGAAATGAAAGCCTTGTTATAGAATTAAACAGGCTGGTTTTTGGCAGGGTAAGCGATATGGTCACTCTATACCATTCATCACGAGATGCTTTTGAAGGTTCCGGTTACAGGTTTTCCCTCTAATAGAATGTTGAAGACTTTAGTTTTCGAGCATTCTTACAGTGTCAGGTTATCCTCTAGGGAAGATTGGTCAAGATTGGGTCCGTCTGGCGTGATACCTGATAATTACTTCCGGTGTTACACGGACAGTTCCAGAATGGATGGTGGTCTATTTTGAGACCGGAGATCATTTGGCAGTAATCTCTTGGTGAATGGACCATGATCTTCTAGACTGAGGTTTATGCTATTCTTTATTGTGTCTTGGATGAGAGGGCACGTAACACTAACTTAAAAAGTGTTTGTATCTGCTCGGACAGCCAGGCTGCGCTGAAGGCGCTGAGTTCATGTGTCTTCACTTCCAGGTTGGTGTTAGAATATTCTAACAGACTGGAAGAGCTTTCTTAACTGAAGGATGTGCTTCTAGTCTGGGTGTCAGGTCACATGGGAATTTTTGGGAATGAGGAGGTGGATAGGTTTCCCAAATTAGGCGCCTCTCTTCCTTTCATTGGTTCCGAGCCTGCTATTGGCGTGTCTTCTGGCACTGGTTTTCGCGATTTTCTCCATAAAAACACCGACGAATTTGATTATGTTTGGTATACTAACTATAAAATTTGTCAATTACAATTTTGTAAACTGCAATTACAAGAAATTTATGTGAGTGTTTCATACAGAACTCTGATATAAAACGCTTCTTCTTATTATACTTATAAATATTAAATTGTTGACCGTTAGAAGTGATCACGTATATATCTGTTTGTTGGCTTATCGACCTGGAAGTTTCCAGAAAAAAAACAGTTTTAGTGTGTTTTTTTATTTAAAACCTGGCGTTTCGGTAAACATCGTTTGCGATCTTCAGGGGCTCTCTTAAAATAAGAGAAGTTTGGAAAACTTGTTATAACAACTTGGGTTATGTCAACAGTTACATACTCGTTATATATCATAACTATTGATCGGTCACTGTGCACCCAGAGAAGAAGTGTGAAAAAAGAGTTGTACCGTTTGAGTTCGAAAATTAGGTGGTTAACTTAACGGAAATTTTTATTGTCTAAATAAAGTGTTTCAGTTCAAAGGGATTATCAATGAATTAACATCGTTTCTATGCTGGGTCATACATCTTAGTGATGTTTTAAGTACCAATATCAACATCAAATTTTTATAAATATAAAAATATATATAAATATAATGTATAAAAATCCACACTTTGGCACAGGCACATCACATCACAAAAAATCTGGTGAAACACTCATACAACTTTCTCTTATTCCAGTTCTCAAAATTATAATTGACAAATTGTATAGTTCGTTTACCAAATTTAATGAAATTCGTCGTAAACTGAAAAAACTGTTCAGTAAAAGCGCATTTCCGGTTTACTATTTCTGAAACTCAACTTTTGGCCATCTATTTATTTCTAATTAATTTTGTTTGGATGATAGAATTGTATAATCAACTATGAGAGCACTTTAGAGAAAAATATAACCCACCCCTCTCCTAAAAGTGCCCTTAAATGAATTTTACCAGACAAATGTTGTAAATAAAAGTTATACATCTTTGTGTGTTTACTTTATATAAGAAGTTTCAACTTTCTACGGTTTTTCGTTTTTGAGCTATGCTGTTCACACACACACGCAGACCATTTGCTAAAAACAACTTTTTTAACTCCGGCTAAGATCGGGTAAGTTCGTTCGTAAGACGTAAGTAATGTTCAACGCGCTTGTAACCCCCACACTTATTTTAAAAAAGGTAATAAGAATATACGCTTTTCTATACGAACACAAGACATTATATATATATATATATATATATATTCAATTCTCCAGCGTGACGCCCAATTGTGAACCTCCAACTTCCTACCTTTTTATAGATCTGATATACCTACAACAGTATGATAGTGTGTATTGCACACTAGTGTACAATTCATTATACGAACATATTAAAGGAGCTCCTATACTGATATAATATGTTCCTATTCTTTTATGTCTGATTCTCTGATTTGACAACAAAATTATTAAATTAACTTATTTGATTTTTGATTATTATAAACAATTGATAATCAGGCCAATATATACAATTTTTAGTGACTTAATTTCGTAACTAATACAAAAATGAAAATATTTTTTTGGAATTGATGAAATATTTGATAAAAATATTAAAATTAGTTACTTTTTTATTTAATTTTTTTTTTCAAATAGCTCGGGGTTCAGTCGCGCAATCGCGAATACCAATAGCCGCCACTGGTTTCATTATTATAAACGACCAAATACAAAATGGCGGAATTACATTAGATGTTGCATTTTCGCCTAATTTTGTTATGCTTTCTCCAACAATGGAATGAAAATTCAGAGTTTTTTCTATATAGCTCACATTAATTGTATAAAACAGTGTAAATGTTGTTGGAAATAACTTGATTTTTTGCATTTTTTTTTTTAAATTTTATTGCACAATTTGATCATTTATAAAATACCTAC
>JAAEAF010010839.1:0-32815 GCA_011037195.1 Triatoma infestans | reverse complement strand
GATCGTGTCAAATTTTCGAAATAATGGTTTCATCGAAAATACATATTCTGAGGTGGTCCCCTGAGTATGGAAAAATTGTTTTTACCGAAGGGTCTGTAATTTGTGTGTGTGTGTGTGTGTGTGTGTGTGTGTGTGTGAGAGAGAGAGAGAGAGAGAGAGAAAATATTTCAACAACGAAAAATCACAGTTAGCTTAATCTTCATATTCCATTTAGGTACTATCATTACCGCTTCTGACACAAAGGTTTTGGACAGAATCCACTAACCGGAAGTACGATTGTTTTTTTTGTTCAGCTTATCGCAATTTTCTCGAAATAGCTTTTAACATCGTATACTAATTACATAAAGAAATACCTATCACTTTTATTTTAGAAAGGGGGAAAATTGATTTTTGGGCGATTCGGGGGCGGGGGGGAGGCAGTAAGCGTTATTCTTTCCTCTAATGTGTCACTTCACTAAAAAGTATAATTTTATCACCTATATAATATTAATATACATTTCAGGGGCGGGTGTTGGTGTAATGGTTATGAGTATGGACGACTAATAAGTGGGAGGTCACCAGTTCGAGTCTCCGCGTATAACTGTTAAATTTTATATTGGTATAAAAAAATGTTAATAGTAAAGTAGGTGCTTTCGCCCCCGTCCACGACACCTAATTTGGTAGTTGGACGTTAAGCCCCGCCTAAAAAAAAAAAAAATAAGCATTACTTACTTCTTATTATAAATTTGATGCAATGATAAAATTCCAAATTTAAAGAAAATTCAGTTATTCGGAAAAACGACGTTTCAAGTTTTCTCGGATTTTTTCGTAAATAGCTATAACGTTTTTTTTTATTTTACTTTTTTGCGATTTTCTCAAAAAAGGCTCACAGATTTTCTTGAACCTTGGTATATTAACTACACATACAAACATCTACAACTTTTACTTAAAAACATTTCTCCAGAAAAATTCATTTAAGGGCAATTTTGGGGGAGGGGTGGGGTTAAATTTTCTCTAACGTGCTATTTCAGGTTATTACACAATTCTATCATCAAATAATATTAATTAGAATTAAATATGTTGTCGAAATTCCGAGTTTGAAAAAATTGGATGACCGGAAGTGCGTTTACTATACCACTTTCCTAAATTATTTTTTCTTTTTTTGCGATTTTTCTCAAAAATGGCACCAACGATTTTCTAGAAACATCCCATATAAACTACACATACAAACTTTTACTTGAAACATTTCTGTAGGAAAATTCATTTAAGGGCACTTTTAGGAGAGGGGTGAGGTTATGTTTTTCTCTAAAGTGCTATCATAGTTGATAAAGTATAATTGGATGATAGATTATACAATTCTATCAGCCAAACAATCTTAATTAGAAATAAATAGATCGCCAAAATTCCGAGTTTAAAAAAAATTAGTAAACCGGAAGTGCGCTTTTACTGAACAGTTTTCGACGAATTTCATTTAAAATTTGTTTGATACTTAAAATTTGTGAATTATAATTTTGAGAACTGGAGTAAGAGAAAGTTGTGTGAATGTTTCACACCAGATTTTTTTCTATTATTGGAATGAAAATGTTACAAAGTAGGACAAGTTGAAGTTATTTTTTTTTTTTTTTTTTTAATTCCTTTGCAGTCGAGACCATAACGTAATCCAGTAATAAAATTGAATTTATCTATCTCACAACTACCTCAAAATCCCATCATAATAATAATACTTCATAATTTGAAAAGTTTAAACCTTAAAAACTGGCACTAAACTCACAAATGATGTACGATTTACAATTTTTGTAAAAGGAGAGAAGAGTGTACAGAATGAAAGAAGAGTATGACCAAGCGTAGAGTAATGATGATGATAGTTGGATAGTAACGTGATGTTGCATGTTGAATACTGTATTGGTCGGTAATGGTTGAAACTAAAAAGTCTATACAAATTTAAATTTAAACGAGATATACAATATCAGGGAATAAGAAAGCTGAATCCCTGGAAATTAGAATGCCAATCAATTTGATGATTTTTATATTAAAAATTAAAAAAAAAAAAATTACATCTGCTTAAAGTTAGCAAGGAAAATTTTTCTTGAATATTTCTCCACAAATTTACTACCATACTTTACTTTAATTCGCTTACAAGTATTATTAATGTTGTTAATTAAGGTATCACACTTCTTATATAGAGGGCTTTGTTTAACAATTAAGTATTTAAGAGGTTTTAAATCTTAAACAAAGTTTTCTAATTATTACTTTGTGAGAATATTAATCACTGGAAAGTGGAAAGTTATTTTTAATGAGTAAATAATGAGACATATCTACGTTTTCCATGGCAGTAATCTAATTTAAAATATATCTTTTTAGTATCTCTAAATATATATTTTTTTTTAATTTGAGGCGCTTTAACATTTGGCAATGGCATTCTCACTGCATTGCTCGTTACAGACAACATTGACCATTGACCGGACTCAGAGGCTTGTAGGAAGAGAAAGGCAGCACTGCTGGACTAGAACCGGGGACAACACACTAACAACTGAGGCAAATCGCTTCCCTTACAGTCTTACAAAGAGTAAGAGGAAGTATTACAATCGTGTGAAATTTATAAAAATTGAGTTTTCCCCAGAAACACGTATTTGAGATCTCTGAGTATATTTTGCGCGTGTGTGTGTGAAGTAAATATCTCAGAAATGAAAAAACATCCATTACTGAATGTTTCTTTTCGCTTCTTCATGATTTTCTCAAAAATTGTATTGGCAAATGGGCTTCAACAAAGGTGTGTAGTGGAATCGTTTATTGGATGATCTGATCCCACTGATACTACAAGATGTAGTGGAATCGTTTAATGTGATTCCTGAGGTATGTAGTAGATGTCTTGAAGAGGGCGGAAGTTAGTTTAGAGATTTTGGATGTTAGTGCTCGAAGTATTAACACGGATTTTATAAAAATAGACTGTATTTGAACAATAATTTAAACGTAAAAAATGGTAACTATTAACAAGAAATACTTATAAATAAATAGAAGATAAATAACTAATAATTTAGAATGATTAAGATAAATGAACTAAGATGCACCACTAAAGTAATAAGTATCAATAAAAACTGTATAGGGACGCGTAAACTGCTGCTCGTATATGAAGACGTACTGAAGTATAATCATATAATCCTCCCCTCTTCCAATGGGGCGAGTGTATATATTAGTGTTGGCCACGCTCACACCAAGACAGCTGTCCTAGTGTGCGACCTTGGTTAGTTTGGTGACCACCGTTTTAGGTCAGTAGCCAGCCTTAGCGGTGCTTGCTTTGATGTAAGGGTATTTACCCTTGGTTTGTTTGTTTGCCCGCGGCCTTGTCTTGAAGTCAGGCAGCTGGCTAGGCCACTAGTTGTAAATTATTCTTTCTTTGTTATCTGTTGTGAAGGTTTGACATTGCTATGACTTTGCCATGTCATTACAGTAGCTAGAAGTTAGAGAAAGATAAACCTTACCATCTGAAGGGCTTTACAGTCTGCCACAAATTCTACTTCAAAGAGGAGTCTCCAACAGTCACATAAACTTCAACCTCAACTTTAAAAGGTTCATCTCGCTAGCCACGCTACTAGCTCACCACTGTTAGAACAAGCAAGTGTTCTAACTGGTCCCATCACTCTACATGAGCCTCGCAACCATTACCGATCACCATTCTAGATTCATCACGCTACCAACCAACTATCAGCATTCATACTTTACTCAGTCACACTCTATACACTCTTCTCTCCTTACTCCATTAAATCGTAAATAGATAAATTGTGAGTATATACCAGTTCATATATTTCACCATCAAATCCTGATTTCATTTACAAAGAGTATGTTAATGTGGCCAACATTAAAATATGCACCATCAGCTTAAATTTTCTTACTTTTTAAAGTTTAAACTTTTCCCAATTAAGTTGTAAAACATTTAGGATTTTTAGAGTAAATGTGAGATAGAGAAATTCACTTTTGACAGGATTCACTATTTTTTTTTGTCCATGGGTTCGACAGCCAAAGGAAAATGAAAAAAATATATAACTTCAGTTTCTAGCCAATTTAATTTATTTTTTTGTACAGTACAGATCCGATTAGGGCCACTTGTGCCCCATTCAATAGATTGATGGTCAGACTTTTAGTAAAAAAGTTGATGTCGGATGTTTGGAGTTAGAGTGGAAGAAATTCTGGCCGGCAACAAAGTTTGATACTCCCCTCGTTAAGCATGATAGAACAGGATGACGGAAGATACTCTAAATGACTTGAACAGTCTTTCTGGTGAAAACTAGCAACTATCCCAGGCGGTAGCTTTTTCATTCCAATAAAAAAAAGAAAAGAAAGTGGCTTATTTTAAGAGCTAACCAATATTTAATTTTTACTTTAATTTCTTTGATCTAATTAAAAATTATTGTAATAAAATTTATTTATTATAAAATTCAATTTGTATGAAACTATTTTCTCGACACTGTCGTGCAATTACTAGAATTTTATGGGAAAAATATTTGAATTAAAAGTGACTTTAAGATGGAGGCCACACTGCGAGATGTTAAAGAGAGATGTATGAGATTGTGGTTTTGGTTTAGTTTGTAAACGTGGGATTTCCCTTAGTTATAAAAAATTAAAATTTCATGTTATAAAAGGTTTATTATCGAACTTCTTGAAGTCATAATATATGATAAAACAAAGGGGGCGGATGTTGGTGTAGTGGATATGAGTATGGACTTCTAACTGGGAGTTTCCTAGTTCGAGTCTTGAAATTGATAAATTTTATATTCGTTGGAAAAATGTCAATAGTAAAGTATGTGATTCCGCTTCCGTTCTTGACACCTAATTTGGTAGTTGGGTGTTAAGCCCACCTGAAAAAAAGTGGGCATTACTTTACTTGCATTAATGTAAAGAATTGATAAAAACAGGATTAATAAAGATTTTTTAGTAAGAGTAAGAATTGTAATCATGCCAAATTTTCGATATCGAGTTTTCACTGGAAATATCCGTTCTTGAGGTCCCCTGAGTCCAAAAAAGTGGTTGCTAGAAAATAGTGTGTGCACACTCGTATATATGTGAACAACATACCTCAATAA
Organism: Triatoma infestans; assembly: GCA_011037195.1. Classification (NCBI taxonomy): domain Eukaryota; kingdom Metazoa; phylum Arthropoda; class Insecta; order Hemiptera; family Reduviidae; genus Triatoma; species Triatoma infestans. The sequence goes on along the minus strand of JAAEAF010010839.1, from coordinate 27,758 downwards.
CGAAAAATCGTAGAAAGTTCAAACTTGATATTCCGTTTAGGTATCACCATGGGATCCGACAGTAAGTCATCTGTCAAAATTCCTCAACCGGAAGTATCACTTTACTAAATGGTTTTTTTACTTCCTTGCGATTTTGTCAAAAATGGCTCCGACGATGTTCTTCAAACTTGTTATATCAATTACAAATACAATGAGCTACAACTTTTATTTAAAACATTTCTCTGGGAAAAATCATTTAAGGGCCCTTTTTGCGGAGAGGTAGGGTTAGGTTTTCCTCTAAATGCTATTTCAGTTTACTATAAAATTCTGTCATCTAAATAATATTAATTAGAATTAAATGTGTAGTTGAAATTCCGAGTTTGAAAAAAATCGGATGTTCGGAAATGCGTTTTTACTGAAATATATTTTTCAATTTTCTGGTATTTTCATGAAAACGGCTTCAACGATTTTCTTTAAACTAAGTATGTGAACTACACATATGAAGAGCTATAACTTTTATTAGAAACATTTCTCCTGGTAAATTCATTCTAAGGGGGCTTTTGGGGGGGAGGGGTGGGATTATGTTTTTCTCTAAAGTGCTATCATAGTTGATTATACAATTCTACCATCCAAACAAAATTAATTAGAAATAAATAGATGGCCAAAATTCCGAGTTTCAAGAAAATTAGAAAACTAGAAGTGTGCTTTTTGCTGAACAGTTTTTTTCAGTTTTCGATGATTTTCGACGAACTCCGAGGAATTTCATTAAATTTGGTACACTAAATATAAAATTTGTCAATTACAATTTTGAAGATCTTGTAAAGGAAATTGTGTGAGTATTTCACACCAGATGACACAGAATACGCTGAGAACTAACTAATACGGGATTTTATTGGTTTATTGCTAGGCTAACAAAATACCGTTTGTAGCCTACCGTTTGTAGATTGCCGCCGACTTGTGCTTAAGTCAGAGAGGTAGCCAAATATTTTTCAATGTTTGTCAATATTTTTTGAATTTTAATGTAAAATTAAATAAACTTCTTTATTTTTGTAATAAAGTTTTATAATAAAAGCCAATTTTATTTTAATTTTGGTTGCCTTTTTATTTTGGTCCGACAAAAAATTAGTATTATAAACGATAAATTTAATGTGAGAAACGACAGAAACAAAAAAAAATCATAACAAAATATTCATAGAAGGACTAATTTAATAATTAAGTGACAAAAACCAAAATATAGCGGCAAAAATATTTTGAATGAATAATAAGTAACAAAGGGGCGGGTGTTGGTGTATTGGTTATGAGCATGGACTTGTAAGTGGGAGGACCTCAGTTCGAGTCCAGCGTATAACTAAATTTTATATTTGTTTAAAAAAATGTTAATAGTAAAGTAGGTGCTTCCGCCCCCGTCCACGACACCTAATTTGGTAGTTGGACGTTAAGCCCGCCTGAAAAAATAGGCATTACTTTATTTTACTTTAATAAGTAACAAAATATTGTAATTCCAAGGATATTGTATGTGTGTATTCGTACTTTGCGCTACTTATGTTATATTATACTTATTACATATGAATTATTTTGTTTAGTTTGATTGTGTAATTTTTTATAGCTAGTTTGTTATCATAATACTCATAATAATGTACAAAATAATGAATATGTAATAATGATTGGCCAACCTTTTTGATTTTTTTTTTTTTTTTTAGGAGTTTTCCTCAAGTACGAGGGTCCCTCAGACCAAATGTTTCAACTATATGAGTCCTCCCATTCACCGTATGTCTTTCTACTGTACAGACCATTCATACATCAAATTGCGCCTCCATTTGTCCCTAACCATTGCATCCTCTTCGCAGAGTCCCTTCCCAGCCATTACCTCTTCCACTCCAATCCGCCAGTTATTTCTGGGTCTACCTCTTTTCCGTCGGCCTGGTGGGTTCCATTCTAGCACTGCTTTGGGCACTCTGCTCTCTGGCATTCTCTTCAGATGGCCGAACCAAGCCAGTTTCCTGCGATCAATCTCTTCTTGCACTGATTTTTCTCTTTCTGCAATTCTTCTTATTTCAGAATTTCTTCTTCTTTCAGTGCGAGATTTCCTGGCCGCCCTCTCCAGAAATCCATTTCTGTCGCAGCAATTTTTGTCTGCAATTTCTTGCTAATAGTCCAGGTCTCCGCAGCGTAGAGCAGTATGCTCTGGACTGTTGAATCGTATATTAGATGCTTGGTCTTCATCTGGATATTGCTGCTCCATAGGGTAGGGTTCAACATTCCAATAGCTTTCCTCGTACAGGTCACCCGTTTTTCTATATCCAGATCCGACGCGCCATCCACTTGGAGATAGGAACCAAGGTCCTTGAAATTCATTCAGCACTTTTCTCAATCTGTGGCCCCCGATCATACATTCGTTATCAGCGTTTGCCGTCATGTATTCCGTTTTCTCTAAGCTAATTTCCAAACCCCACTTTGCATATTCTTCCTTTAGCCTCCTCAACATATAATTTATATCTTCCTGATCTTGTGCAATCAGAACCTGATCGTCAGCGAAGAGTAGGTTAGAGAGGTATAGTCCTTCTCCGATTTGGATTCCCATTTTACTACACTTCCGAGTCCACTCTTTCAAACTCATGTCGACATAAATCTTGAAGAGGACCGGCGACATGGAACAACCTTGAAGAATTCCTTTGCTTGTGAGAAAGTCTTCAGAGATTCTTGAGCCCACTCTTACCGCGCATCTACTATTCTCTTCATAGATTTTCTTTATAACGCGGATTACAGATTCAGCTTGAAGAGCGCTCCAAAGCAGTGACCTAGGTACGCTGTCATAGGCCTTTTTAAGGTCTATGAAAAGCAACTCGATGGGGATGTCTTTATCACGACGCTTCTCTAACAGATGTCGGAGGGTAAAGATTTGATCAATGCAAGATCTACCAGCTGTGAACCCACAATGGATTTCAGAGGTTTTAAACTCGTACTCCAAACGCTCCTTAACCTTTTTTGATAAGTAATTTAAAATTGAATTTATTTTTCTTAATTTCCCACCATATGGCAACAATTCTTATTTGGTGGGTCACCAATCCAGGTACTAACCACGCAAATTATTGTTTAACTTCGGTGATGGGGAGAGAACTGATGTATCCATCATGGTATGGCCGTTGGCCATCTTCTTGGCTGTTATAAAAGAAAATTGAAATAGAAATTATTTTAATATTATATTCTTAACAATGCATATTATTTTCTTTAGATTAACATTCCAGTTATAACTATAATAAACAAGGAAGTAAACAACATACTGACCGGAAATATGTAGGTTGAAACACTTACACGGCTCTTTTACTCTAATTAGCACAATTATTATTATACTTAAGTGGTACTTTAAAGAAAAGCATAACGCTACTGTCTCCTCAGAAAACTCCCCAAAATATCAATTTTCCCAGGAAAATGTTCCAATAAAAGTATAGGTATTTATATGGGTAAATAGTATACAATGTTTAAAGGAAGTCGCACTTCCTTTAAAGTACCACTTTACTATAACATATTGTTTTACCAGCTAAATAAAATTAATACACATTAGAAGCATTGATAGAATTCCAAAAATTGGAGAAAATCGGTTAACCAGAAGTGCGTTTTTTAGAGAATACATTTTTGAGGTTTTTTTTTTGAAGTTTCTTGGAAACGGTTACAACGATTTTCTCCTGTTAAGTGTTGAGAAAAGCAAAATATTAAGGAAAATTTATTATTTTTTAACACAAAGGTGGCAGGAGCGTTGGGAGAATGAGCAACCAGTGAGGCACCGTTGGGATTGGGAGGCTACCTTTCCGGACGGTCCTGCGGATGAAGATTATAGAAATGAATAGGCACCTCGCGTTACGATGCATCACTCCTAAGTAGCACCATAAGCAGTTCCGGGGTGGACAAGTGCCTGTGAGAAAGGGGGGTGCAAGACCCACACTTTGTGCTTAGGCATTTTCCCACCTCCGTAAACAAAACAAAAAAATTTAAAAAATTTTATAGTTAAAAAACTGTGAGAGTTGCCGTAAGAGAAAGCCATCTGTCTCTTTCACAGGACTCAAACTCATTTTATTTTTGAAAGAACAAGTTTGGAAAGTTAAAATCACACTCATTAGAGATGAATTTAAATTACCCTTAAGTTTTTTCCTTTTTATCCTCATAATACTTTTAATGTGAACTTAACGATCTCATTTAATAATTAAAGAACACTTATAGTATAGTGAGATAAGAAATAGGGGTGTGTGTAGTGAACGATAATTTTCTAGCTAATAGCAGAGCGAGTCCTACTGGGAAATCATCAATTTCCTAAGGTTTTTCATTAAATTTTAGCAAGTTTCTCCACTGAACTGTTTTCATTTAATATTAATGGACCATTTAGCAGATGTTTACAAAAGATTAATTTCTTGTTATTAATTTGAAATGATATTTTTATTAACAAGCAAAACAAAACAAAAAATCTGCTCTGATATACTCACACGATTATTTTCTTATTGCAGTTATTACGCAATACTGATTGACTATCTCTTACTTTCTCTTACACCGGGTGGTAAGAGAAAGTATTGTGACCGGCTCAAATTTTTTGATTTCGTATTTTCACTGGAAAATTACATGTTTTGAAGTCTCCTGTGTGTGGTCAGCCAAACTCAAATATGGAAAATCGCAGAAAGTTAGATAATAAGGGACTGCAAAACATATATTTCCGGTGAAATGTCAATTCTGAAAATTTGATACAACCGCAATACTTCCTCTTAACGAGGAGAAACAGCAAAAAAAAAAAAAAAAATGAAAGTTAAAAATACTATAAAGAATAAAAATGTGAAACACTTACATGACCCAGTTGAAAAAGTCTTCAAGTTTGATATTTTTAATAATCGTTTACTGGTTTTTAGTGGATTGGTTAATCATAATTCGTATCCTCTCGAAACCATGTAAAATCATTTTTTTTCTCAAACCATGTAAAATCACAAAAATATTTCAAATAAAAGTGAAAGGTTGAATATGAGGAATGGTCCGCAATACTGGATAACATCTGGGATTTTATCCATCGTAGTATGCATATTTGTGATGTTTCTGACCAGTTTTGAATTTTCATTCATTGTCAGAGTAAAGTTATCCAAGTTTGTATGAGGTTGACTTCAACTTAATGTTTCTGCTACACACTACACTTATTGATTGTCAGAAAGTTTAGTGTGTTAACAGAATCATAAAGTAGAAGTCAACTTACTGTACGAATTTAATAAATTTACTCTGACAATCGATGAAAGATCCTAAACCGATTAGGAACATCACAAATGTACATACTACAACGGATAAAGTCCCAAAAATGATAAAAGGTAAACCTCTTTTTCTACCAACAGAATGAAAAAGAACAAATGAATTTATTACAATGTTAACAACACTAAATCAACTAATGAGAACCCTATTTAAAATATAGTCGAGTGTTCCTTGAACATTTAAATTTCTTTTAATTGTTCTTTAAAGAAATATTCCTGATATTGTTAAAAAAAAAAAAAAATTGCGAGTCTTTTAAGTTGTAAATGCGCGAGGAGAGATTGATAAGGTTACTGATAAGGTTATACACTTGCATTACTTTGGTGTTAGGTTATAGAGGTTTGCTCAAAGTTGTGTGATAGTTTAGTGAATAAGTGTTAATTGTGCTATTTGTATTGAATAAAATAAGGACAGAAAACAGAATTATATCAGCATGGCTACTGGACCAACAAAAAATCCGATGTGAGTTAACGTTTTTTTTTATAATAATCTTGTTTTATTAGCTGAACTGTGATATAGGTTATTTTGGATTTTACTGTTCCATAGATTTCAGTGTATTTTTTTTTTTGCAATTGAAATTATATGAAAATAGTTCATTTCTTTATTTATTCTAGTACTGGAAATGAACTTGGAGATATTTATTTCATATTACAAAGTATTGGATTAGAGAATCATTTCACGCATATTTTCAAAAAAGGAATCAATTGGGAATCATTTACAAATATGACGGAAGATGATATGAAATTTTTAGGAATAACATCACCTGAAGACCAAGCAGCTCTCGTCTTAGCTATAAGCAATATGAAGATACCGTATAGTGAATTTATTGAAGCAGAAAGTTTGGAGTGAGCTTACAAAAAAAAAAAAAAAGATTCATACTTACTACAATCTCATTCTTTTCTAAGATAAGTTTTTTTTGTTTGCAGTGTGGAAGAAATACTGAAGGATACAGTGACCGCTTTTAGACGATTACGTACCAGTATGATACGGCAAATAAGGGATCTTGAAAACTATCAATCTATTGATCTAATGATCGATTCAAAAACTAGAACCACCACTACCTTAAAGAAAATATTGGAAATCTTGAATCAGGGAACTGATAGATTGGAAAAAAGATTGCAATCTATGCTTAACTGCATGACTGAGGTAACTGATTTAATTTGCTGATATAGAATATTCTTTGCCTGGTATTTTTATTGAATAAAATGAAATAACTAAGAGTTTATAAGTGTAGGTTTTCTTTTTTTTTAATATTTTTACTTACTGTTGTAAGAGTCAGTAAAAATAGAGGAAGCATATTGCGGTCGCAAACAAATAAGAAGCACAAATTTGAGAACCATAAATAAAAAAATATTTTTTTAGCGTCTGTTCTGAATGTAAGAGCAATATCTCAGTTTCCGCTGAAAATCCGTCTACAGGAAGTGTGACTATTCTACGTCGTCTTATTCAGTTTTTGAGATTTTCTCGAAAATGGCTCTTTCGAACTTCACTTACTATCTACCCAATATTTTTTTTTTTTAATTTAATTTACCTAAGGCGCATCTATGAAGTCTACTCAGTGCACTGCCGGTCAGTGTTTTCTTGTTACAGACAACACTGCCCATCACAGGACAGTGAGCTGTAGAGGCTCCAAGAAAGAGTATCTAAGAGCAACACTGCTGAACTCGAACCCGGGAACTCTCGTTGCTAGTCCAGCGCGCTACCACTGAGCTAATCCCGTTTCCTAAAAAGGCCTATTACTTTTATGTGACACGTTTTCCAGGACAATTAATTGTTGAGTGTTCTGGGATAGTAGCTATGTTAAACTACCCTAAGGCTGCTACGATTTTCTTTAAACATGGAACACTAAAGACGCAGATATAAACATATCACATTTATTTCAGACATTTTTCTGAAAAAAAAAAAATAAGGTGGTTCTGAAGAATCTGTGAGTTAAATTTCAGAAGTTACTTTCTATTACTCTTAGTAAGAAGAAATATTTCGATCGTTCCAGATTTTCGAAATTTGAGTTTTCACTGGAGAAAAATAGTTTTTTTTTTAGAATTTACTTATTTGAAAACTAATTCTATAATAAATTTATTTCACAGGATTCTCCTGGTGGTTGGAAGAAGATTCTGCCCACTTGGAAAGTGATGCAGGAAAGATGTATCTCTGTTGCTTTAGAAACTGTGTTTAATGAAGTATGTTCTTTATTTCGTGGCATTTTATTTGAAACGAGTAACTAAAAAGTGGTAAAAAAAAACAACAAATCAGTTGTTTAACTTTAGTAAAGTCGTGGTATTGTTTCATACCAGATTTTCTATTGATTGATATCTTTTTAAAACAAGGCAATTTTATTTAATGATTTTTAATAAATAATATTGCAAATTTAATAATAAGAAAAATCTTTTCTTTTCGTTTAATTATGTATCTGGTATTTTTAATATTATCCATTAAATTGTTAACATAAGAAAAGTAGCAGCTGTTTATTTATAGTACAATCACAATGTTCATTTCCATCTTTGCACTTCCTAAGAAATTGACATTAACATTCAGAACTCATCATTTATGAGGATTGGTTTGACATGCAAGGAGGTAACAGTTATTAAAAACACAATCTAGAAGTCTAAGGGAAGGTAAGCCACATAGCAGGACTCCGCAGTAGGAAGTTAGAATTTCCTCTCTCCACGAAAACTGTTTGACAAATTTCCTATAACTTGGGCATTTTCGCTCAGCATTTAACTGTCATTGAAATAAATATCGGTAGTGGGGGGATACAGACTGGTTTCTCAACCCTAGCAAATATTATTTGAAAGGTGATTTCATTTTAGTCATAACCTATTGCAGTCAAACATCGATAACATTAAGTAATTTGAAAATAAGCCTTGCAGAACTTCACAAAAATCAATTTTTGCAGAAAAGTGTTAGAACCATTTTCAAGAAAAACGCGATAAACAAAAAAAAACAAACAGTAAAAGTCATATTTCCGGTTGATGAATTTTGAGCGAAACTTTAGCGGAGTTGCTTCCGTCCGGCCGCCTGCTCGGGGCTATTTTCCTGCCATGAAATAAATATTTATATTTACAGAATTATAGTGATCCTTATGAGTGATGAACAAAAACAAATTTTTTCTAAAACCCGATTCCGTTGAAATGAGAGATAATCCCAAATCCCGTCTGCCAATTACAATCAAGCGATTCCTTAATTGAATGAGCAAATAATTCGGCCAACAATACGTGTTTACCTGTAAGCTATTTTTTGGATATGTTTTTCTGTCAGTTGACTTCATTGTCACTTACTGCAAAATATTCAAGCACAACTTTTGCTTTTTTACTTTCTCTTCTAGTAAGAGGAAGTATTGTAATCGTGTCAAATTTTCGATATTGAGTTTTCACGGGAAATATCCGTTTTGAGGTCTCCTGAGTCCAAAAAAGTGGTTTTTAGCAAATGGTCTGTGTGTGTGTCTGCATAGCTCCAAAACGAAAAATCGTAGAAAGTTCAAACTTGATATTCCGTTTAGGTATCACCCATGGCATCTGGCAGTGGGTCATCTGTCTAAATTCCTCGACCGGAAGTGCCACTTTACGAGTTTTTTTTTTTTTACGTTTTTGCGATTTTCTCAAAAATCGCTCCAACGATTTTCTTCAAACTTATTATATCAACTACACATAGAAAGAGCTACAACTTTTATTTGAAACATTTCTCCGGGAAAATTCATTTAAGGGCACTTCTGGGAGAGGGGTGGGGTTAGGTTTTCATCTTAACTGTTATTTCAGTTTATTAAACAATTCTATCATCTAAATAATGTTCATTAGAATTAAATATGTTGTTGAAATTCCGAGTTTGAAAAATCGGGTAACCGGAAGTGCGTTTGTTTTAACACTTTACTAAATGATTTTTCACTTTTTCGCGATTTTCTCAAAAATGGCTCCGATTTTCTTGAAACTTGTATATAAACTAAACATGCAAAGATCTACAACTTTTATTAAAACATTTCTCTGGGAAAATTCATTTAAGGGCACTTTTAGGGGAGGGGTGGGGTTATGTTTTTTCTAAATGCTTCATAGTTGATTATACAATTCTATCATCCAAACAAAATTAATTAGAAATAAATAGATGGCCAAATTCCGAGTTTTAAGAAAATTAGTAAACCGGAAGTGCGCTTTTACTGAACAGTTTTTTCAGTTTTCGACGAATTTCGTTATATTTGGTACACAAACTATAACTTTGTCAATTATAATTTTGAGAACAGGAGTAAGAGAAAGTTGTGTGTGTCTCACACCAGATTTTTTCTATGGCCTTCGGTCCCACCAATTACGGGAACTTCACTTGTGGCCCTGTCGGTATATTGTAGTGTAAGAAAGCAATGAAAATAAATAGTTTAGAGTTAAGAATATTTTATAGTATCCAGAATTGTATTTTTTAATATTTTATAATTATCTTAGTGCTGTGAATTTAACTTCAAAAAGAGTGTATTTTAGTGTCAGGTACTGTAAATTGGGGTCATTACTAGTAGGGAAACAAAGGTACAAAATTAATACAATGCGACTTGGCCAACTGCTTTGTTAGAGAGCATTCCTTCGGACAGTCTCACTTCTGCTTTCAAACAGTACAGAAGTATTCTGCTTCCAAAGTCAGAACAGAACACTTCAGGAATCGCTCTCTTAGTATCAGTGCCAGTTTCACAATATATTAAATTAGTTTATAATATCAAATAACTTGTAGTAATTATTTGAAAGATTACATTTAATTGTTAACAGTGGTGACTTCTTAATTATTCTTGATACTTCTATCTTTTCCTCAAACATACTTACAAGCCCTTTTACTACAACACCGCTCGTGCTACTACAAATACACATCACACCATGACATTTCAATATCCTGGGGACTCGGTTGAGTACCGTTGTCCTTCACAGTGAAGGAGGAAATTCTAAAAAAAAAAAAAAATAATAATAAATATAGTTTAAAAAACTTAATTCAACTTGACATCGCTTCCAACTTCATCAAAATTGAATTATTTACGAAGATTAATTAGATAAAGCTACCAATACTTTAAGCCAGATTGATCTTTTACTATTAATCATAACACTCTTGGGGGTCTTCGCAATCTAAATTAATTTATTTAAAATAATAATCTTAGTGTTTAAATTGTAGTCTTGCGCATTTATTTTTTTTAATTTTCAATTAACTCAGCCTTAGTAGATGTTACCCAGTTTTTCTTTTTTCCTTAGATTGTCCTTCGATTTTCCTTTTATCATTACTCATCTTTCCAGTAACCAATCCACTGTTTCTTCTATTTCCTCATTAAGTGAAGCTCCACAATCCATGGATTTACATTTGCTCTGTAGAATCTTCTTCTTTTAACTTAACTTGCATTTTTTTTTTCTTTCTTTTTCATTTAGACCAAAGAGAGTTCCTTAGAGGGATAAGCAAGGAATACAAAGGAGTTTAATACCTTCACCTTAGTTGCTATGCTACTCTATTTAATCTTGTTTTTTCTTTTTTTCTTTTGTTACTTGATCTTTATTGTAAGGAACTAAATCATTCACATCATTTTTTTTATAAAAAGGCCTGAGATTTCCTTAGTCCGACATTTAATTAATTAAGATATTTGTATAAACTTACCATTTTGAATCTTTTTTTAACAGCTTTTTAACAATTTATTGGAAAAATCTAAACAAATATTATTGTTAGCATCGGTTCTTTTTTTTGAAGTAAATATCCGAAAATTAAATATATAAAATGATTAAGTACTGCTATGCCACATTTTCCAGATGTTAAGAATATAATGTCAAAAGGAAAATGTCCCCTGAATATGAAAAAAATGTTTTAGCAAATGGCCATGAACATATTTATAATATACAGACACTGGGTCAACAAAATCTCCATACACTTACAGTTGTAACAAAATTGTTATAACTTCTGAGGAATTTTTAGGAAAATGTTTTTAGTAACCACAAAAATTTATATTTAAGTAAATAATTATATTTTATAACAAATTTGTAAACATTAAATATATGGAAGAGAAATTGAAGCAAACACTTACAAACAATATATCAAAAAAATATCCATACACTCGTAATATTTGTTTGCTTCAATGGAGTTGACTGATTTTTAATAATTTGTGTTTCCTTCTTTTTCACTAATCACTTCAATCAAACGCTTTTTCAATGTATTAACTAGTTTCTTTGTTAGTTTTGGCTCAATTGAATTCCATTCTGAGATTCTGAAATTATGGCATTTTTAAGCACATTTTCGTTATTAACACCTCGTTTTCTGATTCTCCTTCCATTTTCATCCCATAGATGGTCAATATGGTTGAGGTCGCGACTCTGAGGGGATGTTTAAAGTTGTCTTGGGATGTTGAAGATAAGCCATTCCTTAACACGGTCTGTAATGTGTTTGGTGATTGTTCGTGTTGAAAAAAATAAATGACCCTTTAAATCCCAGATTATGGGCACTGCTCTTCAAATTATTTCTTAAAATATCTAAATAAACATGTTAATCCATTTTTACCATCTATAAATATCAAGTTTTTCCCACATCAGAGGCACTCATGCACCCCCATATTAGAACGTTTCCTCCCTCATGTTTGACGGTTCTTATTATATTGTTTGCATTTAAATGTTCACTACTACTCCTCCACTTAAAAATCCTCCCATCTGATGACAACACATTAAAATCTGGTTCGTCACTGAAAATGTTTGTGGCATATCTAAATGAGTTTTTTTTGCAAATTCTAAACGATTTTCTTGTTAACTTTTCTTATCAATGTTTTTTTTTCTTGGTATACGACCATTGTATCCATTTGATCTTTGTATAGTCCTCACTGTTTCAGGCACTACATTTACATGTTAATATGTTATACATGTTACCATGTAAATGTTAATTAACATTTACATGCTAATTCCTGTTAATTTAGGAGCATTAGTATTGGGTTTTCCCTTATTTCTTTCAAAATCGCTCTCCGATTAATGCCTAGCTATTTTCTTGGGCGGCCTGAATGAGGTCTATTTCCTAAATTTGTATGTTCTATATAAAGATAGTGTACTGAACAGTGGATCGATAATGTATTGAACAGGCTTGTTTACAATGTTTCCAATTTCTCGGAATGAATGATCTTTTCCTCTAAAATTTAGTACCAAAGCGCGAATATCTTCTTTCGTAACCATTTTAAATTTAAACTTTTTACTTTAAATAATAAAAAAACGGTCTTTAAATATCAACGGAAATCTTAGAAGTGATAGAAAAATAAAAATCTCCTACTTCCTCTTTCTTAAACTCTATAATTGATTGTAAAGTATTAATAGTTGCAAGAGTGTATGAAAACTTTATTATCCTTTGATTCTGCGATGTTATCTTCACATCAGCATTTCTAATCTAAAGAATTACTAATCAAAATTATTTAACTCATATTTTCTTCTACTGCTACAGACTAATAATAATAATAAATAATTAATTCCAGACTGTAAATATAATGGAAAATTATAGCGTTTGTACATTTCAACATAAAGTGTATGGAGAGTACTGAATAAATATATATATTTATATATATATGTGTGTGTGTGTGTGCGCGCGCGAAATAAAAATCGCAGGAAACTGAAACTTAATATACCGTTTAAGGAGCCGTCGGCGCATGAAGGATTCAGCCGAAATCCACGAACAGGAAGAGCTGAATTTTTACGGTTTTTTTTCCTTCAGTTTTCTCTTCTCCAAGAGCTTCCAAAAACCTTTGGTCACGCCAACTGGAATATATTGGCGAATGAGCTTTTCAATTTGGACAAGTCAAGAATCCAGTAAGCTGATTCTAGATAGCACCAAGTGCTAGGAGGAACTGAGATAAAAATCTGAGGGATTATGAACAGTCGCCAGATCAACTTTGACGACTTTACTATTCTCAAGATTCCAACTAGGGTTCTAGTTCCAGCCACTTCACTGTTCATATCAGCCAACGCTACACCATTCTACATTCAGCACGCTGCTGCCAACATCACCACTTCTCGCTCGGTCAACCACCATACATTTCTAATGGAACCAATGGCCGGTAAATTCGCCGCAGAAAAGCTGGGCTCCATTGTTTCCTTAGCGGATGCATCAACGCAACGCATTGTATTCTCTGCCACACCCTGTGCAATGAGCTTCAACCACAACAGCCAATCTTTCACCTAGAAGCTGTCTCTAGCGGCAAGATTAAGTGTATAATAAGCTGATCATCTATCAGATTACAATATTTCTACTTCCTAATAGTAAGAGAAAGTAAAAACTTATAAGAAAATTTGTTCACTATAAACTCTGTAAACTCGAGTAAGAAAAAGTCGTACAACGAGATTTTTGTAAGTACTAAGCAATATATGTTTTCATATAGTTAAAAAATAAAAAAACAAATGCGAATTTGTGTTTATAAATAAAGAGTATATATATATATATAAGAAATCACTGAAGAATTACAGTTGGCAGTTTATAGTGAATAAGTGAATGGGTAAAAGCACATCACAAAAAGGATTTAGAATAACGAAGCAAACCCTTTTTACAACCAAACTCACAAAATACATCCTATAACCTAACACAAATACAAAACCCACAAGTTTTATGTTGTGCAATTGAGTCTAGTTACATTAACGCTTTAAAGAAATCAAATGGACTGTAGGGGGGAGGGGGAGGGGCCAAGCTATTTGAAGCAAGTGGTCAGCCAACCACTAGTATATATATATATATAGTAGCAGTAGTAGTGTGTTTTGGTTAGATTCCATGGGTTGAACACACATTGGCCGAACGAATGTTTTATTCAAGAATTTTAAGACGAGAGAAGCTGGATCGGAATATACACACTGGGTTCGGGGGTAGCCTGCTAAATATTTCATCATTGGCACCATACCCTTTTTGCGCGCGCATATACACACCATTAAATCCGCTGCTACCCACTCGGACACCATACAATCTCTGCTTGGTGATATTTATCTCTACAAATACTTAACTGCCACTTACTTTATTAACGTCCACAGTATATTGTACTATGTACGTGGCCCACTCTCGCCGAGACTTTTAATTTTTTATTTAATATTAATGGTAAATTATTTATTTGAAAGAGTTTTGTGAAACCATCTTGTTTATGATTCATTAAAGAAATTACCTCTAAGTTCCATTCAGTCAGTAGCAGTTGTTGGTTACTTCTTCTAGATGTTGGCATTTCTGCGGTATTCCACGCTGATAACACAAACATTTACACACACTACACGCAGAACTTGCTGAATTACTCATATGTATTCAACTGTTTGGATACTTAGGCCTACGAAACCGGCTTTAGGCCACCAAACTATTAATCCATTGAAATGCACAACTAATAGCTTCAATGAAGCATTGATTCGCCAAGATTTTGTCGTTATGGTTCCCTTATTTGATATAAAATTGAAGACAACTACAACAATGAGTAAACATTATAAGTTTGAAGAAAATTACTTCAATTACAAAATTATGTGAATTGCAATGAGAGAAAGTCATATGAATGTGTCACACCAGATTTTTTTTTTTTTTTACCTAAACTGGTTTTTAACAATAGCTATTTATTTGGCAAATTGAGTGAGACTTTTTACATACTCAAGTTCAGAGACCGCACGAGCGCAGCGAGGGTTCTTGTAAAAAATATTTCGTTCATGAGTTAAATATTAGATTTCTTTTTCCGCCATCTTATAAATTGGTTTTTAATTTATATGAATATAAGAAAGATATGTAAAAATGACTGAGAATGTATTTCAATTCGACACGAAATATAACCTCTCTCTCTCAATAACCTGTTCCGTTTTGTATAACCTCTAATCCGCTGTAACTGTGTTTGTTTTGATTTTGTTATCGCATCTTGCCGCTAGATGTCGAGCTAATTAGAGATAAAAATTATGTTAATTTCATACATTAGTGAGAGAAAGTAATGTGTAATCCACTTGTGCATGAACATTGATTTTTCTTCACTTAATTTCAAGTAATAATCGTCACATTATACAAGTGTTGCAGAAAAAAAATTATTAATTATACTGATAAAATAGAAACTTGGTAACCTGAACTATTCATAATTTAGGTTATTTTTCCATAAATGTATCACCATTTTTTTTTTTTTTTTAGCTGAAATTCAGCCAGAACTGACACATAATTTTACACTTCTTTTGCATTGTTGTTTTAACGGTTTGGTTTGGACCAGTTATCTTCCCGTGAGTTATGTGGACATCAAGCTAACAGTGACACACTCTATCGATCAATCTCTGTACCTGCTTTAATTAAACCAGACAAGTGTTTTTTTTTTTTTAAAGCACACATTCCTGTATTTTTCTTTTTATTTTATTTTTGGACGTACCAATAATTTTGTACACTCTTGTATCGACTTCTATCTTTTTTCAAATTTATTGTTGACGTTTGATTTGTGAAGAATTTTCAGAAAAATAACAGAATACAAAGTTGTTTTTTTGACAAACTAGGACCAATGCCAGGATTTAGTTTAAAAATTGAAATAAATTTAAAGCATTGAAAGCAATCGCTGCATTTCTTTATTAGCCTACAACAACCATTTCGTTGCCTGTATAATAACCCCTTATATAACTACTAAGATTTAGCCTGCAAAATTAGTTGTACAACTGTTTGGATTCAGTCTGACAAAAATAATTCCTCAGTTGATACATGGAGGGAACATCAATTCATCATTTGATGATCTGCGACGCTATCATTGAGAGAATGTTTAGAAGCCTTCCAGATTTTGGAGAATGATAGTGTCCGCAGTTCATCAAATGATGAATTGATGTCTCTTCCATATATCAATCGTATTTGCAGCGGCTGTACGCCCAGCTATTTCAGATGACTTTTGGGTCTTCATGTCTCATGAGGCAACTCATTATTTTTCTTAATCTGAATCCAAATTGAATTGGTACTACGTTCGCTAATAAAATGCATTGTAGGAAGTTGTTTAATATCCTTTAATCATTTTTCCTACTTATTTGTGAACCTCCACTCTCAATATCCACGAGCCGCCAATGGAATAGAGACATAACATTTTGCATTGAATGCTAAATGAATATAACAAATAGTTTAAATCTGGCTTTCTGATTCCAGTACAAATAGGAAAGAACCCAAACTCCACAATATACACAGGCGCTTCTATACAAGGTTTTATGCTTTTTTTTGTTAAAATATAAACCGATAACCATTGTTACCATTCTACTTTAATCTGTATTATATAACAGAAACTTTGTAGTTTCTATTTTTGTTTAAATAATTTTTTTTTGTTCTCACTCTCTCTACGTTTTGTTCTGTAAAACATTTCTTTGAATGTTTATCTCTCTTTTTATAATGTTCAGGGCTTTTTAACATCCCTCTTGTTTTGGGTATCATACATTTTTTGTATTCCATCCCTTTCTTTTTTTTAACTCCCCCCCCCACCTATTTGTTTTCTGTCTCCTCTTTTACAATGTTCTCTTCCTTTCATCTTCTCCATCGCTTCTACAATAATATTCTTTGTTGTAATCTAAACAACAAACTTTTTTCCTACGTATTTTGTATTTTGTAGTTTCCCATGCGGTGTTTAAAGATCGATATAAACATACTTAAGGTGTTTTTTCCTTGAATGGAATTGTTTATTATTATTTGTTTACTCCTGGTAAATACATGTTTTTTTACATATATATCAAAAACGAAAAAAGAGCAGAAAGCTAATAATACCAACCGAAACTTGGTATTCTGTGCGTGTGATACGATAGTTTCGATCAAAATCCTCCACCAACCGGAAGTGTGTAAAGTCAGTCAGTCAGTTTTTTCTTTAGCTTTTCACGACTGCCCCCCCCCCCCAAATAAATAAATGTAATAGCAAGCAGAGAGTACCAGAGAGGGTCTGTTTTCTCTCTGTGATGTAATAGCAAGCAGAGAGAAGACAGGCCTCTCTGGTACTCTGTGACTTAAGCAGGCTAGAGTGGGAGAACCTGTGTATATAAGCCAGTGGGAATCAATCTTATCAGATTCAACCATACATCGCATCGTATCATATCTCTACTCCCACCTTTTATTCTATCTTCTTCTTCCATTGGCTCTACGGTCCTTGAAGAACCTTGGCCTTCGCCAGAAGAATTTGCTGCCAGGCGTCATCCACTTGCCTTCTCCATTGCCTTACCTCCATCTTCCCCAGATCCTCTACTACATCCTTTAGCCACTTTAAACGGGGCCTGCCCTGCGGTCTTTTCCCTCCGGGATGCCCTTCATAGAGCCTCTTTGCCCCCCGACTGGCATCCATCCTGTGCAGATGCCCCAACCAGCCTTTGCTGTGGCCACAAGATCATCCTCCCTGTAAAGCTCTTTAGTTCTTTATTCCTCCTTATTCGGTATACTCCATTTTCCTGGATGGGCACATATATCGTCCGTAACACCTTCCTTTCCCAGGTATTTAACTTTCTTTCATCCGCCTTCCTTAGGGTCCAGGTTTCGGAACCATACAAAACTACTGGTCTGAGGATCGTGACTTTAAGGGTCTGGACCTATAAATGGTGACTTTTGCCTGCCTTGATATGCATTTATTTCGGAATGTCGGCAACAAGGCTGCATAAAATCTATTTCCAGCGCTTATTCTACTCTTAATATCCAGGCTTACGTAGTTATTGCACGTTAGTAACCTGCCTAGATACTTGAAATCTTTTGTAGCCTTAAAGCGATGTTCAGCAACTTGTAAGTCGCCGAATCTCCTCAATCTTCTATTGGTCACCATATATTTAGTCTTTTCCTCATTTATTTCTAGACCATATTTTGCGGCTCCTTCCTCTAATTCCCCCAAAGCATTTTTTAGTGCAGCTGCCGATCTTGCAACAATTGCTACGTCATCGGCATAAGCAAAAAGCTGCGAAAGGGGGTTATAAATGCTACCCCCGGGATTCTCGGTTATATTACGGACAGCCACTTCCAGAATTAAATTAAAGAGAACGGAGGACATCGGATCTCCCTGCCTCAGCCCCAAATTTACAGGAATATTCTATCAGTTTCATAATAAAGTCCAGTGCAGTTAGTGTAAACTTATACTACTTATACTAGCTACATTATAACAGTGTCTTCATATCTCGTTCATTCAATCAAACCTAATTTCTCTCCTCAACAACTCCATTATATAAATAAATAATGAAACAGCTCCAACGATTTTCTTTAAACTTTGTATAACATCTACTCACATAAATACCTATCACTTTTATTGGGAAACCATATACTGGGAAAATTGATTTTTTGAGGGAGTTCTGGGGGGGAAACAGTGACGTTATACTTTCCTCTACAGTACTAATTCATATGGTTCTATTACCTATATAATACTAATAATATTCATTAGAGGCGTTGCTCTAATTCCAAAATTGAGGAGAATCTGTTAACCGGAAGAAGTGCTCCTTTAAAGAATAGGTTTGTTTTTTTTTACTTTCTCTTACTCCTAGTAAGAGGTAGTATTGTAATCGTGACAAATTTTCGATATCGAGTTTTCACCGGAAATATCCGTTTTGAGGTCCCCTGAGTCCAAAAAAATGGTTTTTAGCAAATGGTCTGTGTGTGTATGTATGTGAACAGTATAGCTCAAAATAGAAAAACTTTAAAATGTTCAAACTTGATATTCCATTTAGGTATCACCATGGGATCAGACGGTGCGTTATCTGTCAAAATTCCTCAACCGGAAGTACCACTTTACTAGTTTTTTATTTTTTTATTTTTTTTTTACTTTTTTCCAATTTTCTTAAAAAATGGCTCCAATGATTTTCTTGAAACTTAACTACACATATAATGAGCTACAACATTTATTTGAAATATTTCTCCGGAAAAATTCATTTAAGGGTACTTTTGGGAGAAGGGTGGGGTTACAGCTTCCTCTAAAGTGCTATTTTAGTTTATTAGACAATTCTATCATCTAAATAATGTTAATTATAATTAAATATGTTGTTGAAATTCCGAGTTGGAAAAAAATTTGATGACCAGAAGTGCGTTTACATTTACTAACTACTTTACTAAATGATTTTTTTCACTTCTTCGGATTTTTTCAAACATGGCTTCGACGATGATATTCTTGAAACTTCGTAAATAAACTATGCACACAAAAATTTACAACTTTAATTTATAACAATCCAAACATTTTGAAGAATTTTGTTTCTAGGAAAATTCATTTAAGGACACTTTTAGGGGGGGGAGGGGTTATGTTTTTCTCTAACGTGCTATCATAGATGATTTATACAATTCTATCATCCAAACAAAATTAATTAGAAATAAATAGACGGCCAAAATTCCAAGTTTCAAGAAAATTAGTTAACCGGAAATGCGTTTTTACTGAACACTTTTTTTTTCAGTTTTCGACGAATTTCATTAAATTTGGTACACAAACTATAAAATTTGTCAATTATCATTTTGAGAACTGGAGTAAGAGAAAGTTGTGTGCGTGTTTCACACCAGATTTTTTTTTGGTATTTTCATGAAAAGACTGACCAATCTTTTCTCAATTACGATTTACTTTGAACTTGAAATGTTCACTGCACAGATAAAAAGCGTATCACATATTTATAAAACATTTTTCCGAAAGTAATTGATTTTTTTAGTTTGGTTCTGCGAAATTTGTGATATTAAAATTCAAATTTTATTTCGATTTGATGAGATTCGCGCTCTGCTGGAATATAATATAATCATTTCTCTACCTGGCTAGGTTCATAGATTGGCACTTATCCCGCCATCACCTCTATATTGCATATATTAGGGGACAAATCAGTATAATTTGACGTTTAAAAAAATCTAGGTAATTGGATTAACACGAGTAAGAGAAAATCGTGTGAGTGTTTTATACCAGATTTTGTTATATTCATAAAAATTAAGAACCAATTTAATCGATTGTAAAAAAAAAAAAATCTGGTGTGAAACACTCACACAACATTCTCTTACTCCTAGTTCTCAAAATTATAATTGACAAATTTTATATTTTGTGTACCAAATTTAATGAAATTCGTCGAAAACTGAAAAAAAGTGTTCAGTTAAAACGCACTTCTGGTTAACTAATTTTCTTGAAACTCGGAATTTTGGCCATCTATTTCTTTCTAATTAATTTTGTTTGGATGATAGAATTTGTATAATCAACTATGATAGCACTTTAGAGAAAAACAAAGCCCACCCCTCCCCAAAAAGTACCCTTTATTGAATTTTTCTAGAGAAATGTTTTAAATGAAAGTTATAGATCTTTTTATGTTTAGTTTATATAAGAAGTTTCAAGAAAATCGCCGGAGCCATTATTGAGAAAATCGCGAAAAAGTGAAAAAAAAAAAAAAGCCATTCAGAAGAGTGGTACTTCCGGTCTAGGTGTTTTGACATAAGACCTACTGTAGACCCCATGGTGATACCTAAACAGAATATCAAGTTTCAATTTTCTACGGTTTATCGTTTTTGAGCTATGCTGTTCGCATACACATATACATAAAAACACACACAGACAGACTATTTGCTAAAAACCACTTTTTTGGACTCAGGGGACCTCAAAACGGATATTTCCGGCGAAAACTCGATATCGAAAATTTGACACGATTACAATACTTCCACTTACTAGAAGTAAGAGAAAGTAAAATGTGTATTATTCCTCACATGAGTAAAGTATTTTTACACTCTTGATGCGAGCGCTCATAAAGTCTAGTGTAAACTAGAATTACTTTACTGCTCATTGTTTGATTAAGGATTATTTATTTAAATTTTTATTTTTATTTTTTTTAATTTGTATTCAATGTATAATCGGAAAAGAAATGTAAAATGTTAAATGTAGAACTTTGAAAGATAGCCAAGTTCGATCCTTCTGGTCTCTCTCTAACCCAGAATGACGCTCTTCAGATTCGTCAAAAATCGGTCAGCAGCACGGTACTTGTTCCACCTCCCCCTC
This sequence comes from Triatoma infestans, assembly GCA_011037195.1. Classification (NCBI taxonomy): domain Eukaryota; kingdom Metazoa; phylum Arthropoda; class Insecta; order Hemiptera; family Reduviidae; genus Triatoma; species Triatoma infestans. The sequence continues at coordinate 6,634 of JAAEAF010010839.1, read as the reverse complement.
TATGTAAATTTATGCCAGGACATATGAGAAAAAATTGAAGTTTAATGAAACTTTGTCATTTTATAAAAAGTAATGCCTATTTTTTCAGGCGGGCTTAACGTCCAACTACCAAATTAGGTGTCGTGGACGGGGGCGGAAGCACCTACTTTACTATTAACATTTTTTTTTTAAACAAATATAAAATTTAGCAGTTATACGCTGGACTCGAACTGGGGTCCTCCCACTTACAAGTCCACGCTCATAACCATTACACCAACACCCGCCCCTTGTCATTTTATATATTATACATATGTCTAATAATATGTCTAATATTCAAGGCCTTCGGGTTGAGACCCGCATCAGTGGTTTTTTTTTGTAAACAGATATTTCGCCCATATTACAAAAGGCTTCTTTAGTGTAGTGTCGCATCTAAAGCTGAACCAACATTGTGAAACATTAAACAGTCACTAGAGATGACACTATTATAATATGGGCGAAACGTCGGTTTTCAACAAACCATTGACGCAATCTCAAGTTGCTATTTCTTGAATTGTTATGGTGAAGTTTGTTTCAAAACGGAAGACCATAAAAACGTGTCGAGCAGATGGGTAAAAGGATAAAGAAAATGTTTTTCTTACAGATACAAACAAAACCTTACACAATTGGACCAGAAAAAAAACCTACCTTAACCACAACTATAGTTGTTAAAGAAAAACATTCCTACATTATGTGTGGGGACATTTAAATACCATTCATGATCTCATTTATAATACAGACTGGCTTTCTACTTATTTCTTTCTTTTTTCCACAGAAATTTGTGGAAAGTAAAAGGGGGGGGGGGTGGAGTTAAAAAATAACTGTAAGGCAAAGAAATAAATGCAGCAGCTGTCTTGAACATTATGATTGGGATCGGGGGGAAAAAAGCAGCTCTATGAATACAAAAATGGTGTGGATTAGGCAACAAAAGAAAATGGTGACACTAACTTTATAGATACAGACTTATACGAGGTTTTTGAGAGAGAAGAATATGGTAAATACCATTCACAGAAAATAAATAACATCATTCAGATGGAGAAAAATATAAAGAGTAAATCAATAGAGATTCTGGTTGATAACAAGTTAGTAATAATAATAATAATAATAAATATTGTGAAAAAAAAAATATAAATATTTACTAAAATTACTAAAAATATTTTTCACTTATTGTTAAAAATATAATACACTAAAATTTATTATTATCGTAGTAAACAGGGTTTTAAAAATATTATTGTAAGTTTACAACCTAACCTATATTTAAGCCCCCCAGCTTCCTTCCATATTGAAGTCACGTACTACCTACTAAACTTACTCACTTTATTACGATTATATTACTTCCAATTTCTTTCCTTACTTCTTAGTCATGAATAAATTCATTACCTTTCTCTATACTTACAGTATTTTTCTTATTACTTCACTCTTAATATTAAATTATGAATGAAAAAAGGGGACAATGTTAATATGGGTGTTCATTTATGGACTCGCGTCTGTTTCTCTACTTTGTATGTTTTTTAGTATATATATATATATATATATTATAGGCTGATAGACTGGGGAGCTGGCCTCTTACATCAACCCGTTCTGTCCATTCCGTTGAAATCTGTCCGGCTTGAGTGAAACTCCAAGGAAAGTAATGTTCCTAAAGCACTCGAGTTCATCATATACGCAAGCTGCTCTCCCCACTACGGCAATGTGAGAACCTATGGGAAAATTCAAGGCAGTCTTTTAGATAATAATTTGGACTGCTAACAAACTTCTGCGAGATAAACTGCCAGCGGTCAAAATAGACTTCTGGAGAAACTTGGCGAAAAAAATCCAAGAACGAGAGAATAAGAAATGAAAGTATTAGAAATATAATATATATAAAACTGGGAAAGAAGGAAGTCTATTCCGCAAGCGAAGGTGACTGTTTACAAGAGTGTATTCCTAAGTAAGTATTGTGGATCGCTCTATGCGAAATCAACAAAGCTTGTGCAAATTTAAATTTAAATTAACAGATAGATCTCACAATACCTCTTTCCAAAATAAATTTTTCAACAAACTGTTTCAAAAAAAGTGATACGTTACTATCTCTGAACCAAGCATTCAAAACTTAAAGAAAATCTTTGTAACCTTTTTCGAGAAAATTCCACAAAAAAACACAAAAACCTATTCTGTAAAAATTGCACTTTCGGTTAAGCGATGTTTCTTCAAATTTGAAATTCTATCAAGGCTTCTGGTTTATTAATAATATTATTATTGCTGAAAAATCAATTTTATTTTGTTCCATTAGTAGAAACGGCCAAATACAAAATGGTGTACTTCCTTGCACTGCACTGCGACGTAAAAGATCTATTATGCCCCCCCGGAGCCTTCTAGTGCACTGCCATCCAGCCATCAACAAGCAATGTTCTCTGTCTACAGACAACACTGCCCATTAGATTAGAAACGGGGGGAGGGGCGAGCCTCATTCCACTGCGACCTACAAGACGAGGTCTATTGTGGATCCCCTTAAATTCTAGCACAACCCCAGCTTTGCCCTCCTAATCAGTCCTAGCAAAGCTGAGAGCGGCTCCGTCATGAAGCTCATAGTTCGGGATTGCCTGTCCCCAATTGAAGAAACCTTATCCTCCCCAGGCTGGCGCACTCACAGAGGATTTTCGCCGGGGTTTCTTCCTCTGCCTTGCAGGATCGGCATACCGCACTATCTGCAAGTTGTAGATGGTGCATGTGTCTGTCCAGCCTGTAATGCCCAGTTAGTAGACCCACAATTAGCCTTATATCCCTTCGGGTATGGCTTAGTAGATCTCTGGTAAATTTAGGCAAATTTCTCTTGATGACAGAGCTTTGCCTGCCTCTTTCCTGGTGTTCTCTCCCACCAAAGCAGACAGACGCTGTTCTTCTATCCAACCTTTGATAGAAGTTTGAATAAGATTCCTGGGCAAGCCGCAGAAGAGTTCGGGGCCCATTACCGGACCGTGAGTTGCAGAGGCTCCGCGTTGCTAGCCCTGCGCGCTATCACTGAGCTAATCCCTTCCTTCTCCACTTGCTTACGTCAGTTTCCTAGGTCCTTGTCTGTAAAGTGTACTGCTCTGACGAAGTGCATGGAGTACTGAGCTGTGGTAACCCGTGGGGTCGCTACTCCCCAAGTAACTCCCCTTGCTGCCATGGAGACTATGTAACTAAGTAAATTGGAGTAAGAGAAAGTCATGTGAGTGTTTTTTATATTTATTTTGTTGAAGGGGCCCCGAAAATGTTTTTGCCGTTGAAGCCGTTGTCAAGAAAGTAGAGATGTTATACTTCTGACAAAAACGGGAATGTTAGAATTTATGAAAAGCTATTAACTCCAATCTTTTGATATATTACTTTTAGATTAGAAGTATAAAGTTGTAAATAAATACATTAAACCTTTAATTATTTAAAGAAGTGGAGACAAATATTAAAGCAGTATTTTTATTATAAAATGAACAAATAATATTACACAAAAGTTCTGTTAACAATACGAAAATGATAAGCCCATAAAAATATAATAAAAAAAAAATTGACCCCTATATTAATAATAATACTAGAATAAAATGAAAACTTAAAAAAAAAGGAAGATTGCTTTCATAGAAACAACACAAGAGACAAAACTCGGTTAGTCTTCTTTTATTTTACAGAGCAAGACACCCACTTAATAGCATTAAGAACCCCCACACCGCCGGAACAGCTCGCTCGTTGGAAAAACTTCAGACTTCACCGACGAGATAGAAGTTCACTTGTCAGCTGGTTTAAATTGCCTTATTTCTTTTCATTCTTATACTTTATTCCATTTGATGCTTTCTATTGCAGTTCTTTTTTTTTTTTTTTAATTTATAATAAAATTAAAATTGTAAAGATTAATTAAATAAAATATTAAATCATTTCTATTAATTTGATTAAATTGTTATTAGATTTTGCGAGAGGATCCCTTACTCCTAGTAAAAGGAAGTATTGTAATCGTGTTGAATTTTCTATATTGAGTTTTCACCGGATACACACGTTTTGAGATAACACCCCCCTCCCCCCAAGAGTCCGAAAAAGATATTTTGAGAAATTGGTTTCTGTCCAGAATAAGGTTTTTCTAGTTTTAGATACCCGGGCATTCAGTTTATAAGGGCAATGGAGATGGCAAATCGCCTGTATCACGAAGGCTCTATTGGAACCCTCATTGTTATTATTATTAGTAATGCTTTATTACAGACACACACACACACACACACACATACATTTTTTTACATTAAAAAAAAAAATTTTTTTTACATTAAAATAAACAATACATTATACGGCATGGTTTCCCGTCTGCCGGAAGGTTAACGATAAACAGAAACAATAACTTACACAATGAATAGCGCATTACATCATGAATAATCAATAGAAAAGATAGTAACACAAAAAGAATTATAAAATAAAAATTAGTTAAGAAAGAATAAAAACTAAAATTAAATAAAAAAAAAAAATTAACAGAAATTTGAAACATTAAATAATACAATAAATAAATAGGCTTCATATAGATAATGAGGAATAATACAGTGATAAATAAGCCTGCAGGGTTACAGAAGAGATATAAGTTAGAAAACCTAGAAAATTTAACAAAGAATGTAAAGTTAAGAAGATTATCAATAGAAAAGGAAGCTCATATAAAGGTAAAGTAGAAAAAAAATAAAACCTCAAGTGTGTAATTAAAATATAAATAAATAAATAAAATAAGGAGTAACAAAAATAAGTTGCTGTAAGAAAGTTGTTAGTCTCCCGATATCAAATGGTGGCGGTATTGCCATGCATCAGACACAAAGTTCACCAAGCGTCTACAGTCATCCACAGAAGTAGCATTAAGAAGTGATATTAGTGTAGCACCAGAAAAAGTGTTAGAGTCACAAAAAAATAAAGCACGGATTTCAAAAAGAACAGTACACTCCACCAAAAAATGATACAGATCTTCACTTACAGAAACATTACGCAACGGATAATAAGTAGAAGCTTGTTTCAACCATGGAAGGAACCCTCATTGGATGGACCTGAAGCTCAGGAATCATGCTGAACCATCAGAGATTATGGGTTAAAACCCTAGGCTAAAGGCAGGTGGAAAAATTTATTAATAGTTACTCGCCACTCAGGCACTTACGGCCGAAAATTACTCCAACAAGGCCGCACGCCATAAGGTCACGTCTGTGAGCCTCCTTATTGGCCATTGTAGACTTAATAAGCACATGCATCGCAAGGGCTTGACAACAGGTGGCCTGTGTAGGTTTAATTTCTGGAAGAAGAAGAAGCAGCACTGCAACGTACTGTCAGTGAGAGTGGCTTGTATGGCTGAAGTTTCTCTCTCCTTTTTGGTGAGGAGAATCTGACATCTGTAAGCATCATCCAAGTGCCTCTCTCAGGACTCTTAAGTCTAACAAAACAGACTGGGCTTGAGAGAGTTGCTCTGACTGCGGGTGCCTTCAAGGATCACTCAGGAGTCTCTCTCTCTGCAGACCCCAAAGTCTAATTAAACAGACAGGAGTGGAGAGAATACTCTAACTTCTGGGGCGCCACTGTTGCCGGAAGCCACACCCCCTGGAAAAATCGCCCCCCCCACAGAATTCTAATACTGCATGGCTTAACAGCAGTGAGAGAAACAGAAAATACAACAGTTATTATAGATGGTTATCAGTTACATTATAACCTTCAAAAAAATAATGAATTTTGTATATACCTTTGATATCGATACTATAATGTGGTTTGATTTCATTTTATCCATAACAGATTATATTACAAAATAAAAAAAAAAAAAATCTGATTTCATTATTGTGAATAATATTTTGAAGATAAAAATTAAATATTTATATCAAGGTAAAAAATAAAATTATACATGATACCTTTGCTTTGAAGTTGTGACGTTGTGGTGAAGACGAAGAAAACAAAAAATACAGATGAGGCAACAACAATGGCTTTTTGTGTTGATGATGACAGCAGTGGTGGTGGAACAGAGATATAATACGAAAATTGATATTTATGTTTGTTTTTTGGAAACTGGTTAGAATTGGAGAGCGAACGGTTCGTTAAGAGATCATCTAGTAGATATAGAGAACTATGGCAACAAGTCAAACATAATAATATTGTGGACAAAAGGGGCCTTTCCTCATCAACATATCTGTATAGAAGAGGAGGAAGATGTGTTTCCACTAAAATTGATTGTTTTCTCTATAATCCATCATACAATCCATATTAATACATACGCACAGGATGCGAAGTTTTCTTTTTACTTCGAACATTCTGCACACATTAAACTTATACAATCAACTTCAACAAGACAAATTACACTTCAATTCATCTTGGAAAAATATCTGATGTGATAAACTCCACATAACGTTCACTTTTACTTCCTGATTTATACAAATATATTATAACGTTTTTCCCTCTAAACTAGCTACTGCAGCTAGTTTTAAGTGGGTTCGTATAGATAAAATACTCTAAACTTCAATAAAGAAAACACCAATTTATTGTTATACACAATAAATTACAAAATACAACACTTAATAATAATTACTTCACAGTTTAAACCACAAAAGTTCACTTTGTACACTTTTTATACACTTTCAACAAACGTACACTTCGTTTGTAACTGGAAAACTCTCTC
>JAAEAF010010837.1:0-27062 GCA_011037195.1 Triatoma infestans | reverse complement strand
TGATTGTTGACAGACTTGTTTTACACTGAATATTGCATCGATACATAATTAATATATAACCGTATATACAATTTGAAATATCTAGATGGCTAAGAGTCATTAGAGTAATATCACTCTCTCTCTATATTAGTAATAATAGTAATTACTCTATTGTTGTTAAAATAATTATTGCTTAATAATCATTTATCTTTTGTTGGCACTACATTAAATAAAATATAGTGAAAAGAATTAAAAAAACAAAAAAAAAAATGATATCTCTAAGGTTCACGAGCTTCTTTATGGAAATACTCCAATTTCTCTGGTGGTACTAATGTTTTCAGCAAGGTTACCTGAAATACATGAAATTAATCATTAAATTATTGCAACATACAAAATCATCGATTTATATTGTCCAAAAATATTAACCTGTTGTATTAGCTGTTTTTCTCTTAAAATTGCCCGCTGTAATAGTACTTTAACTTTACTTAAAAGTTCACATTTTTGCTCCAGCTGATCCTTAAGAAATTGAAAAGCATTCCTATCACCGGCGCCATCAGCTATTTTTTTTTTTTTTTTTGTTTTTACATAAAATATTTGCAAAATATAGTTTTTGTTTATATATATCTCATGTTTTTATTTTGTTTTATTAATTACTATTTTATACTAATTGAATATACTGTCATTTTTGGTTACCTAAATAAGACTGGTTACTTAGTTTGTTATCAGCGTCTCTCAATTGTTCTTCTAGTGATAAATTTCTTTCAACAGCATCCATATAATTCTCTTCCATTTTGTGAAGTTCATTTTGCAATTTTTTCACGTAATCCTGAGAGCAAAATATAGGATATTTCAATGAGACAGTTGAAAATTGAACTTAATACTCAAACTTTTGAAACATCTATTTTTTATTATTTATCTATCTATCTATTTATTTTTGCTACACTATCTACTCAAAATTATGTTTCACGTTTCTAAAAGATTTCATTTAATATAATTTCAGTAAAAAGTTGCGAGTGTTTGAATTTTTGTTTTTACAAAAATATGAAAACTGGAATTTATGAATCGATTTGTTACACCTTGTATCGCCCTCATAGTAAGAAGTTTTAATTAATAATTTATTTTAACTTTAATGCTTTAATTGGACTTCATTAAATTAATTTTTTTTTTTTTTTTATCGAAAAAATATTGAATTTGTGTCAATTTTTCTAAATTATTTTCTGTTTGCTGGGAAGTTCATTCTGAGATTTCCTAGATACAAAAAAAAATCAGTTTTGATATTTCATGTATGTTGCCAAGAAGAGCAGGAGGCGGCCGCTGAACTCCTATAGCTAGGAAACAATCAATATTTAACAATATATATATAAAAAAAAGGGACAAGATCGTAATACTTCCTCTTACAGTAGTAAGAGAAAGTAATGAAAATAATAATAAAGTAGAAATGTTTAATTTATCAGAAATCTTTACGATCTTTACGAAATTCTTATTGAAATTAATAATTAGAAAAATAATAAAGGATATTTCTCTAATCATCCTTTACAATATTAAGTATTTGGTAAGTTTGAGGATCACAAATATATGAGATTAAGATTTTCCAGCATTTCTGTTTAATAATTGTGTACAACTCGATCAGTCAATACTATTCTTTAGTTGCTGATTTTGATGATTTCTGAAACGGTAATATTTTCAAATTATAAGATTTTAACCGTTTATGTGAGTGTGTTGGGATAACCAACAAGTGTGAGTGTAACATAAACATTAAGTTGAAGTGTACTCTCTATACGAACTTGGTGAATTTGCTCTTACGATGGATGAAAATCCCGAAACCGGTCAGGAAAACTATAAATATGCATGCTACGACGGATAAAATACCAGATGTTATCAAACATTGCCGACCCATCCACATTGATTCAACGATTGTTTTTCTATTAATTCAGTTTCTTTGCATATTTTTAGCAACAAATCTGTTGGTAAATTGCTAATCTATTTAATTCATATAATTTTTATTAAAAATCAGACCAAATGTTTAAATTATATTAAATGAGGTGTAAACATTTACTTACCTTATGAACAAAATTTGAATTTTCCTCTCTTAATTTGGCAATTACTTTCCTCAGAGCAGCGACAGCTTTAATTAAATCTTTTCTACTTTGCAGTTTGAGCCTCTGATTTAAATAATAATAAATAAAAATAAATAGATAATAAAAAAATAGATTTTATGATTATAATTTTATTAGTAACTTACTTGATCTTCATTATTAGGAGAATCACTGGTAGACCTGTAATTTATTTTAAAGTTATTTGTAATAAGTACCTAATTATATATTATTATTTAATAAAAAACATATTTACATTTTTCTTTTAATTAAAAACTAGATAAAATACCTAGGCGTGTGTAATGGAGTTCCATTCAGCCGATTTTCATCTAGAAATTCTTTTTCAATGAATTCAGTTTCTTTGCTTGTTAAACCTGCCATACTTTTAGCTAACATATCTGACAAATTAAAGATTGAATTAATAATTTGTAAGTTTTAGTCTGTGAAAATGATATTTCCCAAATATTGATAGATGTCAGGAAAATCTGGAAGCACCCTATTGGTAATATTTCAAGGAAACTATGTTTCCCTTGATTTATAAATAAATGTGATAAAGCTGTTGAATTAGACGCTAATAGATGTAGACTTATCTTAAAAATCATCCGTTCAGTAGAGGAAATTGCTAAAATATGTTTGGTATATGAATTATCCTTAAAAGATTATGAAGTCTTATGGGTTCTTAAATGGTGACTCTTCAACATAAGGTTCGAGATTTGATTAAGTTGCCAAAAATGAATATGAAAATTATAAAATGAATGTGTATATCATTCCAAATCGTGCATAAGATTGGACTAGGACGCAGAGTAAACCTAACAACCTTGACATATCCTCAAGTAACAGACAATTTGATCACACTGAAAAATTGCTGTAGTAAATAATTCAATCTTTTAGGTTTCCGCGGCCATTTTCAGGAAAGACATTTGAGTTTCCGGGTTAAGATCGCGTCAGCGGTTTGCTAAAAATTCGCAATTGTTGCAATGAGCCTGTTCAGGGTCGTTACACCTTGAAAGCCATAAGGAGGAGAAGATTGTCTCATGGCTTTCAAGGTATAACGACCGTCACTGTAACATGGGCAAAATTCGATTTTCAAGTGTCTTAGGTAACTCGTATTTCATTTCATTATGAATTTCATAATTCATATTTCCATCGTAGTCCCAGGCCCAGATCAGAAATGAAAAAGGAGAAAGCGGCATTCCGAATGTATCGGATTCAGAGAATAAAGAAATCTATATTTCTTTTTTCATGTATTTATGAAGCTCCAGGAACTGGCGTAGAGTCTCAGAGGAAGCAACTCCTCCACTGTACTAGAGATCTTTGGCCCACATACCCGAATCCCATGATTAAAAGAAGCAGAATGCCAAATATTTCACTTTTACTCTATAAGATAGACAGGAAAGAATTAATATTATATACCTTGTGTAATTACAGATTAAAAGTTAATACTGAAATCTAATTATGTCGACGTCAACTTCTTTGTTTTCTTACTTTTACATGGATAAAACTGTAAAAGTAACTGTGTGGCCTGATCACAGGATCTTATGAGGCCATATTAGCTTCTATTCATCGTTTTTGTCCAATGCCTTTTATTCTGGTCAGTTGAGCAAATAATTTATTTGTATCATGTTGTTGTTGTTTATTTGTTGTTCGGTATTTTAGTTATATTTGTTAGTCACTGCTAATTTCAAGTAGAATTAACTTAATTTGAACAATATCAGAGATTGTCTTTATAGTTGTTTATACCTCTTGGGATAAAATCAGTAAAGGTTACCAACTTTTCACCAAAAATATGATAAGTAGGGAAAAGCGTCAACAAGAACATTTATAAGGAGGAGTAGATTCAATAGAACAAAATTATTTAAATTTTGATTACGAAATTTTTAAAAAAATCCTCCCTTTTTACCATTATTGATGGTTTATGTGAATACTGCATACATTAAAAGTTTTCAAATGAATACCTTCACTTATTTTCAGCCTTCTTTGTAAAGCAACACGTTCTTTTTCCATTTTAGATATAATAGATTTCAATCTAGTAATCTGAGTTTCATACATTTCCATTTGCAATGTTTTGTCTTTAATTTCATTTTTATATTTTTCATTCATTGTTTGTAATTTTTTCTTTTCTTCCCATTTTGATACTTCTTCTGCGCACTATATAATAATGCAAAGATAATTTTTTTTAAAAGAAAACATTAATGAATTTGAGGAAGGATGGAATTTAATAGGGATATTTCGCTAGTAAGTTAGAAAAAATAAAATTTAAAAATTATCGAAAGTATGATTTGTGAAGATTTTTTGCTGGAAAATGAGGTGCTTTAAGGAAATATTGAAAGGGTGGAGAGAAACTGTTCAAATATTTAGTACTTGATTAGAGTATGGTATTTAAACATTGAATGGAAAGTAGTCAAACGATGTTTACATAAGTCTAGGTATGGGAAGATTGATTGATTTGAGGGCTGACGTTAATATTAAGGTAAAACGCAAGCGACACAAAGTTGATGTAAGATGAAAGTGTAAGGTGCACAGTGAGGGCTCGTTTTCGCCCTAAATGCATTAACCCCGGAATATAGAATTAGAAGATACAAGATTGAGCAGAATTTGCCGCAAAGTAGACGTTTAGATTCTTCCACGGATTTGGAAGGGCAAAAGGATCAAACCTAGATACAAGGCACTGTTAGAGCAAGTCAAAGCACTCGGCACTTTATTGTCCTTTAACCCCCTTAAACTTTAAACAAGTGGTAGTGGAATTCTCAATTCTAGACATCTCTCTAAAATATAACATATATATCCTTTCAAGACCGCTCGTGCTATACACTACACACCCATAACATCAACCAATGACATTACAATTGCCTGCTTTGAAGTTCAAAATAAATAGGTGAATGCTGAGCATTTTAAATAAAAAATACAATAGAGATGAGCCCAAAGTTAAATTCCGACATCCACTTGGATATATTGAGCGTCCCAATTAAAATGAAGTGATTCAATTAATAAATGATTACTTCATTTACTTTTTTGATGATTAACACCATGAATAATTAAACCAACAAACTGGAATATGATCATTCGCAAACTTAACATTCTTACTGCCAGAAAATACTGAGGTTTACATAAAGAAATAAGCCTCCCCCCCCCCAGATTGAGACGGTACCAAAAAATGAAGAAGAGTCAGTAGCAGCTGGTCGATAAGAGCATATCTGCAAGTGGACACCTGGAAAATTCTATGGGTGCCATCTAAATTCTTACATGAAATATTTCCCTTAGTTCATTACTTCATTGTCTTTGCTACTTGTGGCTCTAATCGTGGGTGAATCTAAATGCAATGTCACACAATGGAGCGGAAAGGTCCTACAGCTTGGGCAAGATATGTGATTGCGGGGTGGAGTAAATTTGAGAGAAATTGTAGACTGTTTAGTTGAGCAGAATTGTTGTGAAACCGGCCAAAGCCAGTATTAAAGGTCTTGTCAATACCTTTCTTCAAAGAAAATAAAGGAATTCCGCAGAGCAGTGAAATATTTTTACTTATTAAAAAATTATTTTAGTGAGTCTTTTCTCCATTATACACGTTTCCTTTTGTAGTAGTTTAAATATAGTACCTACCCTCTTGGGCGTTGCAAGCAACGGGGTCGTTTAACAAGAGAAGGATGTCACTGCCATGGAGAGACTGTTAGTGCAATACTTCGCCATGGCAGAAGTGCCGAACCCAGACACTTCCCCGCTTGACCCATTTAAGGGCAGGTTGAGATACGCTCAACCAGCGCGCAAAGTGATCCCACTTAGTGGTCACACTCCACTCCCAGAAGCTAGAGAAGGCACTCCCTAGCAAGTTCTGGTAAACCGCGCACATCCAGCAAATGCGCTTCCAACTACGGGCTGGCACCGGGGTTTAAATTTATATTGCGAGTTTCCTCCCGCTCAACTCATGACCTCGGTCATTTGAGTTATTGGTTAAACCACGGCCACTACGAATCTAACCTCAATGCAACAATTGGCTTGGAAAACTGGAACGCCTTGCACCCGTAGTTCAGTTTTTCAACTCTAACGAGCTAGCGTGACTAATCGTACAGATTCCATCTACTGATTCCTGTCCATTGCCTCAAGTACAGGCGTTCAGTTACCCAGGATACTTACAGGCAATCCTGCAAGAGGAAAGTATCAGGATTGGATTAGGTGGGGTGAGGGATTCTCCAACCTGCAGAGCCAGAGGCTGTTGCACCCCGAAGGGTGGGCGATGGTGACGCCACATACCCACGCCCTAAGTGAGTCTTTTCTAGAAATAGTTCCAGATTATTAAAGTTTAGATCGTGCAGTACTAATAAACAATGTAATTAATTTTACAACTTAAACTGCACCCCCAGCCAATTACACACTCCTATCTAGGAATGAATTGAAATTGAATTGGTACATAAACTTTCATTCTTCACATAAGATTAATTTTTGTAATGAATAACTAATAGTGTTGTTTTACTAATTTTGGCTTAATTTGTTTTAATATTTTATTTCATTTAAGCAGTTTTTCTTTTATTTTCGATTAATTTATACGTAAATGTAGTGTAGTGTAGTGTGTGAATATTTAAACATTTAAACATGTCTCTTTAACTGAAACAACTTTCATTTTAAATTTTTTTAATAAATTATGATCTACCGCCACCGAGAAAAATATTCGTTGAGAATGATGTCTACATTTACGCTAAAAGTAATGTTTTTGTACCATATAAATAAAGAAATAAGACAAAGTATGAATTTTAAGACACCTACTCTATCCTTTCTCATTTGCAAATTGCTTTTCTCTCTGTTTTTGCAAGATTCTAATTCCTCTTCCAGCTGTTTAATTCTATCTAATAACATAAATTCTCTTTTTACTGCCTTATTAGTGCTTTTGGAAGACCTAGAAAAAAAACAAATAATTTGCATTAATAATTCCAATTAAAAAAAAAAAAAATGTGAAGACCAATTAATTTTCATAAACTTTAAAGCCACCAAAACACTAACTTGATGGAAGACACATGTCTAAGTTTGGATATTTCTCCTTCGTATGCTTTTATTTTATTTTTCATTTCTTCTTCTTTCTTTTTAAATTTCATATTTTCATTTCTTAATTTATTTTTATAGCCAAGTTCAACGTTTGTCTAAAACAGTTTTATTTTTATTTTATCAGGTTTTTAAGGCTCTGCTTCAGATATGAACACTTTTTGAAGCGTATATTTGAAAATTTTTATGCGCCAAGAAATCGTGAAAGTTTGTAGGATGTAAAAAAAAAGAGGCATTACTTTATTTTGGTATCATTTTTGCTACCATCTAATTTCTTTTTTTTTTGTTTTTAACTGGGTGCTTAAAAATCTTTTATTCTTTTACCTTTAATATATGGATTTTCTTAAATTAAAATAATTTTATTATTAAGCTAGAAATTTTTCAATTAAATTGAAGCTAACAATAGAAGCGTTTCAGTGATCAAAATTTAATCGAATTGCAAAAAGTTGTATTGTTTGGACTAATGGATTACATAACACTGTAATACATATAAATCTGTATTGAAACTAATAAGACAGTGTTTAAACCTTGATTTCATTTATACTCATTTTAAGGTCTTCAATTTCTTGATTCTTTTTAATTAATTCGTTTTCTACGTCATTTGTTGGAGAATTTTCTTGTGCACTAAAAAAAAAAAAAATTTTAAAAAATGCATAATTAGGTAAGCAATGTACACAAATAATAAAAGCGGGCAATATGATCTTTTAAGTTTCCGTGGCCATTTTCATGAAAAACACTTGAGTTTCCAAGTTGAGACCGGTTAGTAGTTTCTGCAAGTCACTGCTTCTTTTTGTCTCTGAAGCTGTCCAGCTCTGCGGAACCAACCATAACAGGAAAACCTCTATATTGGAGAATCATTACACCGTGAAAAGCACATCAGTACAATATGGGGAACTTTTAGCAAACCAGTGGCCGGTCTCAACCCGGAAACTCGAAGCGGTTTTGCTATAAGAGTAGTATTGTGACCATGTTAAATTTTAGGAAAAAAAATTATATATTTACCAGAAATACAATATCCTTTATATAGTATTTTATCCGTCGTAGCGTGCATATTTATATTGTCCCTGCCGGTTTCGGATTTTCATCCCTCGTCGGAGCAAATTTACCAGGTTCGTGTAGAGAGTTCAATTCAACTTAATGTTTCTGTTACACTCACACTTTTTGGTTGTATATACCTATGTGGGGAGTTAATAACATCATATATACAACCAACAAGTGTAAAAGAAATAAGTTGAAGTTGAAGTGAACTCTCTAAACGAATTTGGTGAATATGGAACTTGGTGATAACCTCCCCAACATATATACAACCGACAAAAGTTAGTAATAGAAACATTAAGTTGAAGTGAACTTTCTACACGAACTTGATGAATTTGCTCTGACGAAGGATGAAAATCGAAACCGGTCAGGAACAATATAAATATATATGCTACGACGGATAAAATATCAGATGTTATCCAGCATTGCGGATCCAACCACATATTCAATAATATCCTTTAGTACATAAAAAACGTTTTTACCAAATTGACACTCTCTATCTGTCTTATTTCTGAGAGAAATGTCTGCATGTCTATGTACTGTAAACAAAATAACTCAAAAATTAAAAATCTTAGAGAACTTAAATTCGAAATTCCCTTCTAGTATCCTCTTAAGATCCCTAAAGGGATCGACAGAAAGTTGTGATCAAAATCCGTCCTCTGAATCTGTTTCTTTAATAATCGTTTTTTCAGTTTTCACGACTTTCTTTAAATATATATATTAACGGAAACTCAGCTACAACCATTTATTTCAAATTAAATATCTTAAATTTATTTCGAAGAAAATTTAGTAAGTTGTCTGATCTTTAAAATAAATTTGAAAACATATACGTTTAAGTGGTTTCAAAATACACATGTTACTTTTTATACCTTGTAGCAATGTTTTTCCAATTATCTAATTCTTTTTTAGTTTCAATTAATGCACAATTGGATTCGTTCAAACGAAATGTAAGATCACGTATTTCATCTTCTAAATTATGCACCCTAATCAACCATTTTTCCATTAATACTGTAACAGCTTTTGAATCAGTAATTGGCTCTCTGCAAAATATTTTCGTTATATATATTTTTTTTGTAATGAAATTGATAATAACTTATTACAGCTAGCTGTGAAATAAGTTCAGCTAACTTTGTAGGCTGTTTAGCTAATTTTTCTTCCAATTCATTATTTCTTTCAGCAAGTTTTGCACATTCTTCAGAGCATTTTTCTAATAAATTTTTATATTTTTCTATAACATTTTCTTTTTGTTTTATTATGTTTCGAAAATTTGTGACAGTTTCCTAAAATATACAATTTTAATATTAAAATATTTATCGTTCAATTTATCAGTAAAATTAAACTCAGATGCTTAGGCTATAGTTTAAAACTTACTTTCAGACTGACAACTCTCTTATCATTTGATTCCCTGCTTTCGGCAATAGCTGTATCTAATTTCGTTTGAAGAACATTTAATTTTTCTTCCAGTGTCATTATAATAGCATCTTTTTCAGCAAGCATTTTCTTCTGTTCAACTAATTCTAAGCCATAATTAAACAATTTGCTTTCTTGAGTTTGAAAAGTGGCAGCTGCCTGAAATGTCAAATTAGTTTGTGAAAAAAATGGATTGAGTTAAGTCCCATTAGTTTAAATTTAAGTAAACATCGAAAATCTTTTCTTATATGCTCATTAAAGATATATAATTTAACAAAAAAGCAACTTGCACTTTCAAGATTTGATATTTGAAGAGCTGGTTGAGCTACTGTGTTTTCCTTCATCTTGTCTAACTGCTCATTAACTTTTTTCATAGCATTATGAAATTCATCAAACAGAGTATCCTAAAATAAAATAATGTTAAATAAAACATACTTTTCTTTTTATACATAGTAACTCGCTAGATCTATAGAAGCACTCGCTTGAAAAAGTTCTTCTTTGATTAACCTTTAAACTATCACAAATTTCCTAAGCTATATGAAGTATTAGATTTAGGTCTAAGAGAGTCTCCATATGTTGGACAAGAAAGCTGCAACCATTTGAAGCTTTTTAAATGTCGGCTTTAAAATAGGTAAAAGCTAATTAATATCATCTTAATTAGATGCAGAGATAGCGCAGAAATAAGGCTCTGCATTTGAATGACAGTAGAGAAGATCAAATAATTATGGACACTAACAAAAAATTTGGGATTGAAATATGAAAAAGTATAACACGGTCAAATTATCGATATTAAGTAATATCCTCAAACTTGATAAAACAAAACCTCAAACTTGATATTCCATTGCCGCTTCTAAAACGAAGGTTTCTGGATAAAAAAATCCATTTACAGAATTATATTTTCCGTTCTTTCGCGAATATCTCTAACAAGATTGCAATGATTTTGTTTAATCTTCGGATTTTAATTACACTATAAATGGCAATCAATTTTATTTGAAAGTTTTTATCGAAGAAAGTTGATTGATGGAAAATTCTGCGAGAGCAGCAATGTTAAAGTTTTTCTTTAAGCTGCTACGTAAATATGGAGTGAATATTATTTATATAAATTTTATTTTTATTTATTTATTTGACTTGTTACACCAGCACTATGTGTGCTATAAGTAACACTGACAAACTCACACTGACGCTGACACACCTCACATATTAAACGAGGGGAGAAGTTAACCAGCGGTAACACACCCTAATTAATTATTCGAATTAATTGCTCCCTCCTTCGGCGGAGAGAAGATCGCGAAGCCACTGGCGCTTAAACGTATGGTAGGATTGTCTGGAATGCAACGGGATGATAAATTTCGGTGAAGAGCAGTGGGAATGAAAAGTCTGATACAATTTGTTATATCAGGTTCGGGCACCTTACTTACAAAAGGAATGTCTAATTCCATATGAATGGTTAGATTTGAAACATAAAATGGAGCATTAACGATAGTGCGAAGGTTTTGGATTGGAGAGATTGAAGTCTCTGGAGATTTGAACGTTTTGTTGAACCCCATAATTGGATGCCGTATGTCCAGGAAGGTTTTAATGTAAATATGTATATTAGTCGTGTGTTTTTTAGTGAGAGTTTCGATCTTTTGTCGAGCAGTCTTTTGAATAGGCGATAGCGTTTATTAAGTTTAAGTACTTTCAGTCGTGTATGCTGGTTCCAAGTCACTTGCATTTTTCTTGTCTATATTTTATTATTTATTATTTATTTTATTATTATATTTTATTTATTATTATTATTTATTTTTATTTTATTATAATTATATTGAATTATGTATTAATACATATACTAGGCATTCTTTTACATATAGATTGATTTATTTATTTTTAATTTAAGGCGCGTCTTCATGTATGATCATTGGCGCCCGGAGCCTTCTCAGTGCACTGCCGGCCTCAAGACAGTGTTCTCTCGTTATAGACAACACCGGGCAGTGAGCTGTAGAGGCTGCTAGGAAGAAAAAATCGAAGGGCATCGCAGCTGGACTCGAACCCGGATCCTCCGCGTGGGAATCCAGTAAGCTAACCACTATTCCCTTCCCTTATATTGATTTACAAATATTATGAAATACAAAACAAAGCTTAAGAAAGTTGCATTTTCAGTTGACTGTACGGATACTCTCCAGTATATCAAGTTTTAATATGAAACAATACGAGACAATATTATCTTAAAAATAGTTCATCCATTTAAAATATATTCAGTTTTTAAAACCAGGAAGGAAGTGACCTGACGGCAACACAAATGAAGGGAGACACCGCTTAAGTAAGTAAAACCAGGAAAAGGAGCCCAACCAATATAAAAACAGATAAGGGCAGACCCTACTCTGTGAAAAAAGCAGTGAAGTTTTTGGCGGCAAAAGCGAAGTTGAAAAAATATAAACCAACTTTTTATTTACAGTTTTTCCTTATTTTTAAATGAGAAAATGAGATAAAAAAAAATATTCAGATTAATTCACTTTTTCTTTTTATCACTTCTGGGGTGGCGAAAAATTCTTACTTCAGACGGGTTACTCTTGAGCCGGCCCTGGATAAGGGGATAAATAACTAGGAAAAGTAAAATCTCTATTTTCAAACTAAATTATACAGACCTTGCTCGTATGAAGCTCTAAAAGAGCTTCTTCTGTTGATGTTTTAATAGCTTCTAAATCACGACGTAATTCATCACATTTTTCCCTGAGATCAATTTCATTTTCTTCAATTCTAATAAATTTTGTTTTGAAGCTATTACCATCTTCACTTGTATCAACATCTTTTTCATCAAATGAATTTTTATCCCTTTCACTTGGAGTTTTATAACCGTTTTTATGAACATTATTTTTTATCTGTGCATTAATTGGTGCTTCGGTTGTAGGAGGTTCCTGTATATTATTTCCTTCAGGTTCTCTATAACATGAATGTTTATTCTAAATATTTTTTTTTTTAATAAATATTTTTCAGTATGTAATTATATAAGTAAATCACTACTTACCCCGGAGTAATTCCATTCGCTGAACTTTTTCTTGAACCATTACTTTTAGCTGAACCACCGCTTTTAACTGATCCGCCAGCATTGCTGTGTACACTTCGAACACTTCCAGCACTAGATGGCTGTTGTAAATCAGTTTGTGTTGCATTTGTTTCCAAATTTATCAGTTCAGTTTCTGTACCTTCTTCTTTTTTATCTAATTGTCCAACATTAAAAAGCTGGACTTCCTTATCATCAGTTTTCACTTCTGAACTGACATCTTTTTCTAACACAATTACATTGTTTTCATTATTGTTAATTTCTTCATTGTTTTTATTGTGTTCATCTTCTTTTTCTGGTTTTGCCTCTTCAGTTACGTCCTTAATTTCTTCTATTTCTTCCTCTTGGATGTCCTCTTCTTCTTCGTCCTTTATTAAAATATGTAAATTAATAAAATGAAGTTATTTGGAAATCTGAGGTTAGATTGCCTTTCGCCAAGTCTATGAAAAGGCAAATACCCATTAGCTCCAGGCATTGCGGAACATAGCAACAGTTAAACAAAGAGTTTGGTTTCAGATCAGAATAAGACCTGCATTCTGAATTTATTTGAAATTGCTTACAAAGTTCATTCATTCTGTCAAAGAAACTTGGAAGCAACTGACGCTGGGGACTATATTGAAACATCTGCAGATTCTAAAATGGAAAAAAGACGGTTTGCGAATTAAAGCGAAGATAAATTTCTCGCGCTGCTGAGATTTTGAGACGAAGGCAATATTATTCAGAAGTCATCAACTTCTCATACAATCAAGATGTTCTTAGGAACTCTTTTTTTTGCACCATTGTACTCATTGACTGAACATCTTGATGAGTGTGGGAAGCAGAAAATCAGGTCTCTCTCTCTCTTTTAGTACCTGGGCATTCAATAATGGGGGCAAGCAAGGCGGCGGATCGACTTACACTCTTAATTCTTTTATGTATTCTCAACGCGCCTTAATTTTTTTTTTCATGTACTTCAAGCACGAATACATGTAGCATGCTTTTTATCAATAATTATGATTCAGCAGGGAAGATGAGGAAACGCCCTACAATATTTCGTTCATTGTAAAGATTCTCACTTCTAGGACTGAAGGATTTAGGTAAGTGAGTGCAAGGCAATTGGCACCTAGACTCATAATATGTCATACTGGCTAGCCAAATAAACATCCTAAAAAGAAAACAGCATATAGATAAGAATATTCTTACCTTTACTTTTCTAGGAGCAGGTACAGGATGTTCTGTAGTATCGAATTTTGATAGTGAATCTTCCAGTTCACCGATACGTAGATATGATGTTTGTAGTTCAGCTTGAAAATAACTTTCTCTGTACCTGAAATAATAACAACAACATTATCAAATTCCAGGTAAGTTAGGCATGATGGTGTCCTCAAAATTTATTAAAATGCAGATATTCTACAATTGCACATGTATGTCACGTGACTGGGATCATTAAGTCCCTTTCTATCTAATCTCTTGGTCTATGTCTATAACCTATATGACTTTTTCCCCAGCTGCATGGATGAAATCCTATATGGCCACCTTTTTTGTAGAAGCTTTTACGACATTTTTCTTTCCGTTCAATATTATGTTCCGCTCAGTCATTCATGTGCAAGATAGAGCATTCTTTACAGACTACAGCTTTGTTTTAGAACCATCCTTTTTCAGCCTATTTCTTGCCAATAATAGTTCTAGTATCAGTCCAGCAACTATCCTAACGAAGCTTATTGCAGTATAGGACGAAACGTCAGTTTACCTATATCAAACACTGATGTGATCTTAACCCAAAGATCTTAGCGTTTTGTGATAATAGACAATGGCCGCGAAAGCCTGAAAGATCGAACACTGACTCTCTTTTATTATACCTTAATGAACATTATTATTTGTCGGCATGCCGTCTTTATTATTATACATAACTGTCACAACAAAATATCGTTTATATATAAAAAAAAAAATTCCCATGTAAATATATATGATATATACCTGGATTCATGTAATTGTTGGCGCAAAGCATCATTAATTCCTTGCATCTTATTTAAAGCTGCTTGCAATCTCATCGCTGGGTGATACCATCCGCTAATATGTCTTGCATCTAATAATTCAAGAATTTTCTCTAAACTTTGTGATTCTATGACAACATTGCTTGAACTGTCCTGATTATGAATACTGTCCATAATTTCGTGTAGTCCTTTCCGTAATCCTTCATTTTCTTCAATCAACATCTGTACACGTTCTTCGAGTTGTGTTATCTCTGTTAAAAAAAAGTTTAATTCATTTATCATTTATAATTTTATTAGGGAAAATTCATGGGATGATTAAATATTTAACTAATTATACATGAAAATGCATTCCTTCAGTGACAAAGAAATCTTAGTTCTATCTGGCATTCGTTAATGTATTATATCCTTTTATATCAGTATTTTTCTGTAATGGCCTACTTCATATAATGGTCATCGCCAGTTTTAGGCGGCCGTTCGCCCATCTTTAGGATTGTCGGGATAAATAGTATATTGTCAACAATCTCAGTACTAGACAATCTTTCAAGTTTATCCAGAGGCAATGGGCGAATGCTTGAAATCGATCACCACATAATAAGGCAGGCTATCATGGAAAAATATTTTTCGGTATGCCAGCACTAAGGACATCCACTCCAATTAATTATACCCTTTTTTCTATTGATCTTTAATACAAAAGTCAATAACTAGTAGTTAGAACATCTTCCACTTTTTATCAATAAATGATTAAATAAATTAACTAATTACAGCTCTTAGACACAAACAATGACTAATTTTTTAAACGTACTATTTGTGAGTGTCTGTGTGGGTATTTATTTTTTAAAGTAACACTTCATTTCTTCTCAGAACTTGAAAAAGAAAGGATTGATAAAAACTTCAAAATATTACTAATTAGTGTTTGTAGTATAAATTAAATAATTATTAAGTAAAGATCGACACAAATTGAACGTCATTTTCATAGAAAAAATTTAGATTCAGAAAAAAGAAATGAAAAAACTATTTGAACCTCATTTGGAAAAGAGTTTGTTTCAGATCGTAATTACCTATTAAGATTAAAAAAAAAAACTATATTTTTGAAAGCACTTGATAAGTTTCTAGAGGGTACAAACAATTAATTGGAGAAAGTTGCTGATCATTGATTCTGAGGCAAAATGTATTTTGACGAATTATACGTGATTTGAACATATAATTGACCAAAAACAGAGAAAATAACGCTTTGAAAATATATGGATTTGGCAAAAAATTCTGCACTTACTGATTTCATAAATATTTATGTTAGCAAAAAAAAAGTCACGACAACTGTTAAATTAGTTAATTAAAAACTATATAATTAATTGTCCATTTAATTAAAGCTATATTTTTTAACTGGTTTCTTACTTTTATTTGAAATATGAACACTAAAAAAGTGTAAAAAATCCATTAGCCCTTTTATAGCTCCTGAAAGTGTTTTTTTTTTAATTTAAGGCGCTTCAACATCTATAGTCATTAGCGCCTGGAGACTTCTCAGTGCACTCCCGGCCTCCGGACAGTGTTCTCTCGCTACAGACAACACTGACCATCACCGAACAGTTAGCTGTAGAGGCTCCTAGGAAGAAAAAATCTAAGGGTAGCACTGGACTCGAACCCGGGACCTCCGCGTGGGAATCCAACGCGCTAACCACTTAGCTAATCCCTCCCCTCCTGAAAATGTTAATAATTTCTAAGAACCCTTAATAGTCTGTGATTTATCTTTAACTTTATACGAATGGTACCAAATTCTGCGGAATTATTTTATCAAGTTTACAAACAAAATTAATTTTCGATGATACTGTCTGTACAACTGCATGGAATATTGTGAAAAATTATCATCAGTGCACTTCTTAAAGGAAAATCTTCCCTGATGATAATCTCTATTAGTGAAGTATTTAGCAGATGATTTAATTTTTAATTAAATAACTGAGACGAATATCATAACTAATTGTATTAAAAGTGGTTTTCAAATCGTCAGGATTTAAAATTATAAAGAGATGTTTTTATAAGGCAATGTTTAAGTTTCGGGTGCCCTTCTTTGGGAGCTCTGCAAAATTTATTGGAGAAAAGGTGCATTATTGTACAGTATTTTAGTGAAGAAAAAGTGCATAGATTTATAACAAATTAAGGAAAATAAATATTAACAAAAGAGAATGAGCATTAGATACTAAAAACAAGAAATTATAACACAGAAGTGACATTCAATTAAATGAAACGATATTAACAATAAGAGAAATTAAAAAAGATAAAGAGATACTTTTATAGAATATTGAGGCGCGGCAATTTCAAATGTGGAAGAACAAATTACTGGAGAGTGTCTTTGTTCAGCTTTAGAAAAATATTATTATAATTGAAGTTATGATTTCTTTATCTTTTTTAAAATTGATAGTGTTCGGATGGAAGTAAGATACGGAGAGAAACGTTTTGAATGGTTGGGATAAGTGGTTTAAAATGGAAGGGTTTATTAAAAATCAATGGCATGATTAAATCTGGCCATTGCCATATAAACATCTTATTCTAATTGTATTAACTTTTCATAGATGAATTAATATAAGCTTCAATATGCTATACTGACGAGTTTAAGAAGCCGCTTTGTATGAAAATAGTCATACGTAAGTTTCTTTAAAGCATTTTTTGAAAATAAAAACATTTAAACATGAAAATTAATGTAATTTGTTTCTGTATCTGAGATTTGTTCCTAGTTTATCAGCACGGTTATTTTTTATTTTTCTTTATTTTTTATAGTTGAAGAGTTTTACAGGGCTGAGTGCTAAAGCTAAGCTTTGAATGGTACTAGTCTTCAGTCACACTATGTGCCAAATTACCTGAAGATGGACTAGTGCCTGAAACCGTTGATGTCTTTCCAAAAGGTATGGACAAAAAAATCTTAGTTGTTTTCCGCCTAAACTATGAGCCCAATCAGTACCCGATTTTTTTCGGATTAATTTTTGTTTAACTGTCTAAAAAGCAAAGTAATGCCTACTAATCTAGTTATCATGGACAGGAAAGGAAAGAATATATTAATAATATTTTTCTATATATATAAATTTTGCAGTTATAAGCAGGCCTCGAATGGGCCCTTTCAGTTTCAAGATCATTCTGTTAAACACGGCCCTGTTTAATTATATTATATTTTATAGCGATTCCATGATAAATGCAAGATTATTGTCATCACAAAATTAGTATTTATAATAACGATTATTCAATATATAAAATAAAAAAATAAATGAAACAAGGAATCAAATTAAAATTTTAATTTTATTTCTTCTCATTTTCATAAAAAACATTATTTCACCTGAATTTTCCTTTGAGTCAACCTTCTTTCCGTTTTCTTCAATTTCTCCATTTATTGAACCGTTTACCTTGCTTGAATTTAGCTCTTCGTTTAGAAGTTTAATTTGAGCCTTTAGATCAAAGTTCTTCAATAAAATAAAAAAAATATATCATTAAAATTGGAGTTTGGAATCTTCTAAGAAATATTTATTTCACAATGGAACTCATCAAGGCAATGTCTGTGTGAAAAATAGGACAAGCAGTTTATGTACTATTTGCTTTATTATTTCAAAGTGAATCTTAAAGCAGAGTTTTTCCACCTTTGTTCAGCCAGCTCTTTTTTTTTTCCTGTGACCTTTTATGTCCTAAAGCAGGCCATCAATGGAACGCTCTAAGAATAGTTACCGTGTGATTTTGCTACCACCCGAACGGGGCTTATTCTTATCATATAGGATTATAGGTGGATAATGGTTACGTTGAATCGACAACACTTCATCTTGCATACAATTCATGGAAATAAATATTTACAGAAATTAAAGTAGGTTTTTATTAATATGATCATTGTGAATGGTGAATAGCACAAGTTAAAAAAAAATCCTGTTCTAATGAATTGAGAAATAATCTCACTCCCTTTCCGTCTATTACATTCAGGCGATTCCGTCATTGACAGATAAGCATATGTCACATAAGCGCCGAATGTAAGAGTATTTGTGCGGAAGCAGAATTCTGCGAAAAAAATGGTGCAAGAGTGTCAATTTTTTTTTAATTTATATACAGAGATGCAAAATAGAGTTGGAAACGCTTTTTATGATTATAAAAGGGATCAGGCAAAATGATTTAAATTACTTGAAAATAATTCGATATTCTCTGCTGAAATGTATGCCATTTCGGGAGCTTTTGAGTATCCATTGGATTTAGGGCGTATAAAGAACTTGGTAATTATAACCAATAGTAAAAGCTTCCTCCTTAAATTAAAAAATTGCTATAGGAATTTCAACTTCGACCTCCTTGTCTGCCACATTTTAACATATTATGTTTCTCGAGTTTCTCGTTCTCTCGTTAAGAGGGTTTGGTTAACTTTGTATGGGACAAGGCTCATGCAAACATCACGGGCAACGAACGAGTTGATTCATCAGCCAAGCAGGCAATTACTGAGGGAGTGACAGCAGTGTTTTCTTCTATGATCCCCCAGTCCCCATTTACACGATTTTCATCTGTGGCACCCTTGGAATATTCTGGGTTTATAACTGCTGCTATAATACAGGGAAGCAACGTTGCTCCATGCCTTCGGTGGATTTGTTTTTATAAAGTCAAACCTACTACGACCAGAGTTACTGATTACCTTTGACTGTTTGTCTTTGTTGGCTTTATGAAATTGCTGCATAAGTATACGAATCTGATGTGGATTTGAGCGTACCTGGTAGTAAGCTAGATTTCGCTAAAGTCAAATAGAGATAGAGATACTCATATTAACTACTTATCAAAAGCCCTAGCAGGAGGTTTATGTTTTTGTTACTTGTGTTGCTCGGTTCGTGTAGTTAGCTGGAGTGCTGTGTACGTCGATGCCTTGAATTAGTGAGGGGTATCTGATAGTGCTTGTCATTAACAATATATTTTGAACTGTAGGTAAAAAACGTGTTTAGTTCCTAATTACCTAATTAAATTATAATAATTGATGTTGATAAGTCTCCCTAATATTATTGGCCTATTTAAAATTCACAATGCTGAAAATTAAATCGTTCTTAAATGTTATAAAAATTGTTGTATTAAAATTTTCAAAATATTACATAATAATCTTATCTAATTAGTGCTATATATTGTTATTATTAAAGTATTGTCAATCTTACCTGCATACTTAAATGAATTGCAGTTTGTTGAACTTGGTTTAATTGAGATTTTAAATCGAGTTCACTAATCTTATCTTCATCTTCAATGTTAGATAAAATCTTTTCACTAGAGATAAAAAAAATATTTTAGACATATACTTGTTATAGATATAAATAAACTGTATTACTGTTATAGATAAATAATCATTAAATTAATCACCCAGAAATTCTATTGAATTTTGATTTAATTAAACATTCTAGGTATTTCTAAAATCTAGTGAAATATAAATCTGATAAAATATTTAGCACTTTCAATGACGGAGATAATCAGTTCCAGAATATTTCCGAAACATAATTTCAATTATATTTTCATTTAATGATTTAATAAAATTACAAGATAAAACTATTTCATATATATTTCAATGAGGAAAATAAAAATAAAAATTACCCATCTACATGAATTTCATCGCCCGCTTTCAAATGTAATTCATTAATTTCCTGTACAAGATTAAGAATTTGCTTATCTCGAATACTGAGTTGTTTTTTAGTATTTTTGATTTCTTTCCTAGCTTCTGCCAAACCATAAACACCATCTTCATATTCTTTTAGTTGGATTATTAATTCTGTCATCTAGATAAATTACAAAATATTTTCCAATGTATTATTATCAAATTAAATTAAAAAAAACAATGCTGTAGAAACATTTCTGTTAAAACAAAAACAAAAAAAACTCTAATTTTATTCATCTTTTTAATTTCATCGTTAACTGACAGACTTGGTGCTATTTTAGAAGATTAAGTTAGTTTATAATTGATAGAGGGAAGGGATTAGCTCAGTGGTAGCGCGCTGGACTAGCAACGCGGCGGTCCCGGGTTCGAGTCCAGCTGCTGCCCTTAGATTTTTTCTTCCTCTTACAGCTCACTGTCCGGTGAAGGACAATGTTGTCTGTAACGAGAGAACATTGTCTGGAGGCCGGCAGTGCACTGAGAAGGCTCCGAACTTTGGGTCCAAAAGGGCTTTGGATAGCACAGGGCTTGGTCCCTCCCCAATAATAGAAATAAATAGTTTCCAATTAACGAGATGATCATTTTTCTGGACTAAGTGCCTCTAGCTCGCTCACGAGAAATAATTCAAAAATAAGATTGACTAAAGTGTGTTCACTATTTACAGAATACAACTTTTTCTTAACAATATCATCAATTTTACCCATCAAGTTAATACTGTAATTCTGTTAGACTTCTTAGCTGGGATAAACGTATTTAAACGACCTGCTGAGTTTTATTCTAACAGAATTTATTCATATAAAAAACAGAATTTATATATTATATCTACATGTTCAATACATTTTAAAAATATAAAGCTTGGTGCAGATACAAATATTTGTTCATGTAAATTTTCCATTTTTCCAACTCTTTTTGATTGTTTTCAGTGAAAAATTAACACAAAAACGTTTCAACTGGAAAATCTCAGCATGTAAAATTGCTGTAAGATATGTCACATCGACAGTCACTAATTTCGTTTCTTTGTCAATAAATGAAATTGTTTTATTTCTGAGAGATAAATTTTCCGCTCATGGAATAACCGTTATTTATGATAGAATTATTTTGTCTCTAAGCCCTCATCCTCATGGTGTGATTTTTGGATAGTTTGACTAGAAAATGAAACTCCTATCTTAATATGATTTTTTACAAAATATAAATAATTATTGATTTCAATCCCTACATTTTAGTCTACTCTAATTCCTCTGGAGTAGATTCACTTTCTAATTATCTTATATTAATTGTTTATAAAATGTTAAATTGATGATTAAATCGACTATTTTTTTTTTTAATTTTCTTTTTTTATATAAAAAAAGTTTCAGAATATCTACTAATTGAAAAATTATTAATTAATTGAAATAAAATTATTTTGCCATATGTATATTTCAACTTCAAATGATTAAGTTCTCACTCTCTCTAAAAAAAAAATCTGGTGTGAAACACTCACACAACTTTTCTACTCCAGTACTCAAAATTATAATGACAAATTTTATAGTTAGTGTACCAAATTTAATGAAATTCGTCGAAAAGTGAAAACACTGTCCAGTAAAACTGTCCGGTTTACTAATTTCCTTGAAACTCGGAATTTGGGTCATATATTAATTTCTAGTTATTTCAATTTGGATGACAGAATTGTATAATCAACTGTGATAGCATTTTAAAGAAAAACATAACCCCCTCCCCCAAAAGTCCCCTTAAATGAATTTATCAGGGGAAAAGTTTCAAATAAAAGTTGTAGCTCTTTATATGTATAGTTAACATTTTCGAGAAAATACCAGAAAACTGGAAATTATATTTCAGTAAAACGCACTTCCGGTTATCTATTTTTTTTCAAACTCGGAATTTCAACAACATATTTAATTCTAATTAACATTATTTAGATGACAGAATTGTCTAATATACTGAAACAGCAGTTAAGATGAAAACCTAACCCCACCCCTCCCCCAGAAGTGCCCTGAAATGAATGTTCCTGGAGAAATGTTTGAAATAATTGTAGCTCTTTGTATGTGTAGTTGATATGCAAGTTTAAAGAAAATCTTCGGAGCCATTTTTGAGAAAATTGCAAAAACGTAAAAAAAAACAACTAGTAAAGTGGTACTTCCGGTTGAGGAATATTGACACATAACGCACCGTCAGATCCCATGGTGATACCTAAACGTAATATCAAGTTTGAACTTTCTACGATTTTCGTTTTTGAGCTATGCTGTTCACATACATACACACACACAGACACACTCACACACACAGACCATTTCGCTAAAAACCACTTTTTGGACTCAGGGGACCTCAAAACGGATATTTCCGGTGAAAACTCGATATCGAAAATTTGACACGATTACAATACTTCCTCTTAAACGTCTGGTTTAAGTTTTGAAAAATTTTATAAATTTTCTGGTACATTTATTGAACATATAATATAAAAGTAAATGTTCAATACCTCTTCTGTCCTGAATTGTGCATCTTGTTCGGCTTCATTTACTTTTTCCTGTAAATATATCACCTGAGTTTGGGCTTTGTCCAATTCTTCTCTCAGCTCCTCTACTTTACTGGAAGTATCTTCTTCATTTTCCCTGTTAATAAAGTAAATGATTCTGATTTGTGTAAAAATTATTAAGAAAAGTAATTTTGTTTTAATTAAAATGGTTATACTTTGCTTCGGATTTTGTCTTGAATTCTTGCAAAGCAGCAGTACTTTTTGTAAGGTCATCTCCTGCTTGTTTCAATTGTCCTCGCAGATGTTCAATTAATTCTTCTTTTTCTTCAATTGTCTTTAAAATATTAATAATGTACTAGGTAACTTTAACTTAAGAAAATAAGAAGTTGAATTTCTAAGTAATTAAGTTTGAAACAACAAAAATATTACATTCACAAGTGCAGTATAATTTGCTGTAGCTTGAGTTGTTTGCTTTGTACTTGATAATTGTGAGACTTCATTTAATTTTGCTTTCAATTCTGCAACTTCTTTTTCTTTAAAAGAAAAGATTTCCTATAAATATATTCATTTAAATTATTTAACAAATTAGATTTTATTTACACACTTTATAAACTAAAGAAATAACCATCAGGGACACTTATTTACTTGAAAGGCAGAATTACAGAGTAAGATTAAAAATCTATTTAAGAAAATTTAATTCGTTATTAACCAACCTGCCATTTTGCCACTCTTTCTTCTAAAGCATCAATTAAATCATCAAGATGAGCATCTCTTTTACATTTTTCATTGATTAGTTCATTAACTTGTGATGTTAAAACTGTATTTCTCTCTTCCATTGTAGATATTTTTTCTAAATGAAGAAACACATATTAAATGAGTGTCTGCATACCATTGTGCAGCACCACCAAGAATTTAATAACACTGATACTTGGAATTTTTAGAACTATTGGAATCAACCAAATAAAGTTGTCATAACGTTTTCGATAATAAATAGCATAACTAGCCACTAAATCTTATAAATAAAGAGATGCACGACCTTGGGCCAGTAAGGCTGCTCAACTGATTTGAGTTGCTGGGACACACAGCGTACTCATTAGTCACAAAGACATCAAATCAAACATTTAACAATCGAGGAATATATAGATAGAGATATATGTATAATGCGTAATATAGATGAATAGAATGCTTTAGCGTTTAGATAAAGTACTAAGTTGTCATATCAAATGCACTTAGTACCCTAATTTTTAAGGGAGAAAAGCAAGTCTACATCCTTTTACAGATACACACCACTGCATCTAGGAATAGGGTACAATAAGTAGAAGCGCTCCGTCAACCATAGATGAAGTGGTTAAATTATCCCCAATGAATCTATAATTATGGACTCCCCCATAATCTTTAAATGTTCCTGAACAATCCCTACCTCCTTGAAGAAGTCTAAGGTCATCCTCGGTATGATGCCCTTTGACCCAAACCAAAGTCCACGGACCTGAAGTTCCCTTTCCCCAAATTGCTCACTGAATTTTGCTGGTAGTAGAAGATACAATTTTCATATATGGACTTCTTCTCGAGGTGAATGTTAATGGCTTGGTGCTCATCATTATTCTCATAATACACTTTGATCCTTTTTTGAATGCTAAGACATCTGCAAACCTTCTTGATCCCTCAGTGTCAATGCCCTACACCTCCTCGCCACATTCATAGCCTATTCATGGTCACCATGTTCTAAGTGGTGAGTATGTTGACTAAATAATTTTGATCTAAAGGCAAAGAATTGCAGAACCACCACTCTAATTTTTTTCCAACTGGTGAACGCTGGTCACAAAGAAAGTAAGCCAGTTTTCTAATTAAACGTAAAACAGATCACGGAGACTGTGGAACCAGCTCTATGCCATCCAATTTTTGGATTTTCAGCTCCGGAAGTTTGGGTTGTTTCATCGTCCTGGTTGATCATTATCCTCTTCCTGTATAATAAACTATAGCAACGCTCAACCAAACAATAAATCGACCCCAGCGATTCACAACGAAGTTCAGAATAATGTCTGAAGAATGATCAGTACTGAAAGTGCTAGATCAACTAAAAACTGTTCAAAAAGAGCATAAAAGTGTAGTTTTTACAGAGTAAAAAGCCCCAGTAATGTCAGTTACCAGTTACACTTTCAATGTCGGATAGCAAAATCAGAAAATTACACGGATTAGGATTGGTTATTCTCGTACATTTTTTAAATCTTTCTGTATTAATTAATAAACCAGCATTTAAAAATGAAATATAGAACGTTTTCATGGATTTACCGAAGCACTGTCAAATATCGTCAAATAAGTGTATTTATTTTTTCTTTATTAAAAACTCACAAATACAACTTTAAATCGCCACTATCATCCAACGGGATTGATCGGTCTATAAATAAATAAGTACGGTCAAATAAGGGCGAAAGGGTTTTTACAATTTACCCATAACAAAATCGGAATAGCGGAAATCAAATGTATCTAAACCAAAATAAATACTTAGACGGAATGAATATCTTAAGAAGTTGGTAAAAATGTCAGTTTTTATCAAAGAAGCTCATTTGTACACTTTTTTTTTTTATTTGTATTAATGAAAAGAAATAATGAAACACAGTAAATGCCGTAATTTTAATAAAATCTTATAATCTCAAAGTTGGCAAAATTATCAATATGTATTAGGAGAACATCAGAGATATTTTCCGTGATAGCCTGCCTATTTTAGTGGTCATCGACCGGTTTTGAGTGTTCGCCCATCATCAGGATGTTTTTGTCAAAACAGTGAGATAACTAATAAGACTTTTTCCACAGAGCAAATTCATTTAATACACTGGTTATTATTAGGAGAACATCACGTCAAAGGAGCTTAGTCTAGGACCGAGTTGAACAGAGTCAACAAAAAGTAATTGTAGAACAAGCCGTTAATTTCTGATTGGCTGGTTTATTTCCATACATAATTTCAGCCAACTAGGGTAAAACAAAATAGATTCAATTTTTATTTTTAAATATTTCAAGATAGTTATTTATTTTGCTACAAAAATCTTATTGTTTTTTGTTAATTTTGTTAACTCATTAACAAAATCACAGTGCAATAATCCCCCTCCCCCCAAAAAAAGAAAAAGTGAACTGAGAGACTTAAGGAGGTTATTGTGTTTTACTTTATATATGGGTTGTGCGTTGTATTTTTCGATTATAGTTTTGAGAATTACTTTTATTATCTTGTATTATGTTGAGTTTTGTGTTAGAAGTTAATAAAAGCTTGTGTAAAGCGGAAACATAAACCGGCGAATGTTTGTTTGTGAACATATTTCTAGTTTCATATCCCCCCGTCCTTTATCTGCGTATTATCTTCTCAAAAGACATGATTAATCGAGTAAAAAAATTAATCCAGAAAAATAAAAGTTACACATTTTAATTTAATCTGTCATTTATTATATTTAATATTTTTTATCTTTAATTTTTTTATACATTTTTTTTTTTTTTAATTTAAGGCGCGTCAACATCTATTGGTCATTGGCGCCCAGAGCAGGCCTCCGGACAGTGTTCTCTCATTATAGACAACACTATCCGGTGACGGTATCCTAGGAAGAAAAATTCTAAGGGCAGCACATCTCGACTCGAATCCGGGTCCAGTACGCGGGTCCTCGTAGGAGTCCACTGTGCTACCACTGAGCCAATCCCTTCCCTTAACAAATTAATTATTTTTATTAAAGAAAAACTAATGTAAAATTAATTTGACTAAAAGTTACAAAATTTTCTACTATATTAGGAGAAATAATCTCTATTCTAGGAAAAGTACTATATTTCGAACTATCTCCATGAGATTCGAAATGTGAGAAAGAGAAGTGATAAACATTGTCTAATGCGATGCAGATATCCATACAAGCCATTGTTGATTTCTGAGATTGGCTGATGTATTTTCACACTTAATTTTAATTTTCAATCATCACAATGAATTAGGGAGGTCCCGCCTAATTTATTATCTCTACCGATCCAGTGAGTCTCCTATGCACCTAATCTGTTATAAAAATAAATTTTTTGAGGGTTTAAACATGTTTATCAATTGTAATAATTTATTATAATTACTTTTAAAAATCTTTCGTATTAAAACGTCATTTTTACCTTATTTATTAATAATATTATAATAAGAATGGTTAATTAATATTCAAAATTCCACGATAATATTTATTCAAAATTAAATTTAAGTTTATCAGATTATTTAAATTAACTATAAAACTAATTTATAAAAAAAATTAACAAGGTTGTACAGACTTTTAATACAAAAAATAAAAAAAACTCGGAAAATGATATAGTAAGTAGATAGGATTGACGGGTTCTAGGCCACTTTTTTTGCACAAGATGGCGGCCGTCCCCCTCTCCCACCTCTCACCACAGTCACATTACCCCT
>JAAEAF010010836.1:0-22678 GCA_011037195.1 Triatoma infestans | reverse complement strand
TTAAACATGTTTATGCGCCCGCCAAGCATTTCTAAAATTGAATTTATTTTATCGACTTTCTCCCATCAATATATTGTTATAAAATAATTATAATAAAATGGTAGTAAATACTAAACCGAAACAATTTTTTGTGACGCGTTACTCACTTGTCGGCGACTTGTTTAAACATGCAATACGATCGCGCCGCGTCTGTGCTTGTTTGACGAGATACTCACTTGTCGGCGACTTGTTCAATCAAACATGCAATACGAACGCGCCGCGTCTGTGCTTGTTTGACGAGTTACTCACTTGTCGGCGACTTGTTTAAACATGCAATACGATCGCGCCGCGTCTGTGCTTGTTTGACGAGATACTCACTTGTCGGCGACTTGTTCAATCAAACATGCAATACGAACGCGCCGCGTCTGTGCTTGTTTGTGTTTGCTTCTGTCACACAATCAGTCAGACTGGTAAGCTGTTAACTAGCAATTTTAGCAATTCTTGTGTTTCTTGAAAGGCGTGAGTGCAATATTATTGCCAAAAAAGTAATATTAGATTCTTCTTTACTTTGGGTGGTTATGAAATGAACCTTTTTTACAGCCAAAATTCTTATATTTATTTTTTCATTCAAATATTACAATGTTTTCTGTTCCCTTACGTTTCCGCACTCAACGTGCTGTCTTCAGAGGGATACTACAATACAGACAATTATTTTATTTATATTATAGTTTGTATCTGTTTTTATTAAATTTTTATTATTTATAATATAATAATATTCTTTTTTATTTGTCCAAAAATTACTAACCTTATGTTTTATATTTTGAATTTTTTCTTTTCTTTTTAAGGCTTCGTCAGGTTATTGCTTTTTTTGAAACATTTTTATACATATTAGTTTAGTAACATTAATATGTGCTACATGTCTCTTTATTTTTATGAGAATAATGTGTCTCACTTTCCACATTTAGAAAAAGAAAACGTTACTACTTCTCAAAAATACGCACAATATATAGACATTTTAATCAACGAATTTCAATTACGATTCCAAATGTTCAAAGCTGAGAAGACAGCGGTTTTCATGAAAATGTTTTCCTCGCCATTTAATATCGATGTGGATAAAGTTCCCGAAGACTTTCAAATGGAAGTGCTTGACATGCAGAACAATACCGATTTTAAAAATGTATTCTTCTCAGTAAACATCAAAAATTTTTATAATCTTATGTGAGCCCTGAGAAATTTCCACTTTTGACGAAAAATGCAAAGCAAATGATGTCTCTGTTCGGAAGTACGTATGTTTGCGAACAATTATTTTCAACCATGAAATTAATCAAAAATGAATCAAACGATGACGATTAGAAAGCTGCGTACGTGTAGCTACCTCATCAATTCCGGCTGATATTGATCAGCTTGTACCGAAAAAACAATGCCAAATTTCTCATTAAAAATTTCAAGTAAATTCGTTTTTCTGTTCTTTTCTTGTTTGTTTTTATTTTGCATTAAAATTTGTATATGAAATCTTTACTTTTTTTTAAACTTTATAGTTTTTTATTCTTATGTTTATTATAAATAAAGTTTTGTAAATTATTAATAAGTGTTACTTTATGTGCGGCCCGCCAAAAAATTTTAAAATTTAAATTGGCCCGTTGATTGAAAAGGTTGCTCACCCCTGGTTTAAAACATTTCTTTCAGGAGTATATCTAAGTTTAATTAAATAGACAGAACTGGGGAGGGTACTCTAACTGGGTAGGTGCCCAGTTGAAATAAAAGTTGTGTAACCCTTTGGATGTGTAATGATATTCCAAGACTATAGAAAATCCTTGGAACCGTTTTAGAGAAAATTACAAAAAACAAAAAAAACAACACAACAGTAAGGTGATAAAGGAAGGAAATAGCTAAGTGGTTAGCGTACTGGACTAGCATTTTCCGGATAATGTTTCAAATAAAAATGATACTCTTAAATCTGTACAATAGCATTACCCAACTTTTAAGAAAATCCTTGAAGCCGTTTTTTCGAACAAATTTCAAAAACATAGAAATCTGTTCAGTAAAATCGCACTTCCAATTAACCTATTTTCTTCAAATTTTGAAAACTAAAAATATTATCAATATAAATCGGTCGTAAAACACTTATTGTACTGAAGTGGAGCTATAGAGGAAAGTTTAA
This sequence comes from Triatoma infestans, assembly GCA_011037195.1. Lineage (NCBI taxonomy): Eukaryota > Metazoa > Arthropoda > Insecta > Hemiptera > Reduviidae > Triatoma > Triatoma infestans. The sequence continues at coordinate 20,538 of JAAEAF010010836.1, read as the reverse complement.
TGTTACGACATCCCCACCCCCCTAGAATGTGCAAAAGAAATATATATAGGAGTATATTGAGATTGCTGGTGAAGTTCTGAGTGCATTTGGACCCAGATAAAAATTCCGGGGGGGGGGGATCTGTGAGTTTACTAAACTTAAAATTCACAAAGTTTTAGAACTGCAATAGATTCAGTCAGATATTGTAGTTATGCCCTAAAAACTAACAAGTATAACCCCCATTCTCTCTCTCTCTATCTATCTATCTGCACATATATATATATATATATATATACATTGTGTGTGTGTGTGTGTGTGTTTTAACGATAATGCCAACTCAATGTTTAGTAAAAACTGCAAAAAATGTGATGAAAATTTGTAAATATTATCTGGTGGACATCTTGGATAGTGAACAAATAAATTAAAATCATATTTACCCATATTTGAAACATTATATTATCTTTGGGCGTTGAAGAAAATATATGTGTTTAGTTTTATACTTTTGAAACTAATCGTCTAACCCTTAGGGTAAAATATTATAAATTAATACAACATATCAGAGATCAGTATGATTGTTTTTTTTGTATTCTATAACAAATAACGAGTACTTATAAGTTTTTGTTAGTACTTGATTGTTAACCGAGTGTTCTAAGACTACAACTAAAATAACTAATAAATCTTCTTACATATAATAAAGATACATTGCTTTCTTTTGAATGTTTATTTTTATTTTCTAATTGATTACAATTGTTATTACTTTTCAAACAATATATATATAAATTGAATATGACAGATATGTTGTGCCTTTTAAATAAAAGTGTATTTACTTAGAATATTTATTTATTTATTATATATTTGACTACTGTTATAAGTAGATAGATATTTATTTACTAGCGTCAATAATATCGGAGTTTTTACGAAAATTCTTTTAATAATTTAATATTATTAACGTAAATATCTCAAATTATTCTCCTAAAAATAGTTCTTCCGCATCCTATCTTTGGCACTGTACTTGAGATCTTATGCACACATTTTGGAGTACCCGTAATTCAAATCCAGATCAATTTCCTCTATATACATACCCTTCACACTTCATTAGCTAGATTACCCATACAGCTGGATTCCACTTCTTGCTAATGGTGTTCTTATGTCAAAATCCCAGCGAACCAACACAGTTTTCGCTTCATGAATGTTTATTCCCCTCCCAATATAGATCTGGATGTACAGATAAAAGCAGGGATAGTCGAGCAAGTTACATATCTTCATCGCAAGTGGTCGATCTTCGGTTCGTTGCGTAATTGTGTTGATTTCCACTACTTCACTGACCCCACTGTTTATTATTATTTGTCTGTGGGGAGGGATTAAACCCTACGCTATCCAAAGCCCCACTGGGCCAGGTAGCTACTCCAAGGAAACAACAACAAACCGGGTCTAAAACAGATATCCAGTCCCGGGTCTAATCCATCGAAGATTCACCACATTCGAATAAATCGGACAATAACCTTAAGGGAAAATAGCCTAAGCTCATCCACCAAAGGTCCACACACACATCCTATTCCGACCAAAGATCCTGAACCTAATTTCCTCACAACCCAGGCAGTCAGTCATAAAATGGATGGGTGTTTCCTCCTCTGTCTCACAGTCTCTACAAAATGGATTCGGCATAAGCCCCAATACGTAGAGATGGCTCCTTAAACACAATGTCCAGTAAGGGATCCAACCAGATGCCTGAGAGAGCTCCGTGAAAGACTCAGCAACATCTCACTAATAGCCTTGTCCGGACCCCGGTGAGCATTTTGGACTGCCGACAAGCAACTGAGCACATCCATAGGGATGAATGCTGTAAAGCTGTCCATGACTGGAAGCCTGACAGACATATGGCAGAAGACACGTCGACAGCAAGCTCGGGTCCAATGAAAGGGAGAGAGGCGCCTAATTTGGAAAACCTAACCACCTCCTCATTCCCAAAAATTCCCATGTGACCTGGTATCAGACTAGAAGCACATCCTTCAAAGAAGAAAGCTCTTCCAGTCTTTTAAGACATTCTAACACAACCTGGAAATGAAGACATATGAACTCGCGCCTTCAGCGCAGCTTGGCATATATAAATACCTTTCAAATTAGTGTTGAGTACCCTCTCATCCAAGATGCAACAAAGAATATCATAAACCTCGGTCTAGAAGACCGTGGTCCGTTCACCAAGAGATACTGCCAAATGATCTCCGGTCACAAAATAGACCGCAACTGCAGACCTACCATCCATTCTGGAACCGTCCGTGTAACACCGGAAGTAATTATCAGGTATCACACCAGACGGACCCAATCTTTACCAATCTTCCCTAGAAGATAACCTGACACTGTAAGAATGCTCGAAAATAAAAGTCTTCAACATTTTATCAGAAAGCTGACCCCACTGTACTAAAGATAATAGTTTTTGCTTTCTTGATCTTTGAAGACTTAGGAGTGATTGAGATATTAGTCCTGTAAGATAAACTATTAAGAACAAGCTCTAAAACAATAAGCATTTTCTTTATTAGGTAGTTGAATGCTTCATGGTATGTTTATTCCCTTCCCAATATAATTTGCATACACAGTTAAAAGCTCGAGCAAGTTTGTAGATTTTAGATTTTATATGTATTGCTCTTATCTTCATAGAAAGGTCAATTTAATATTTATTTTCAATCATATAGATTTTTTTATGTACAAATATTCTGATTTCGATTGTAATAAGGGCCTAATCCTTAATTACAAATCCCGCTTTCATAATGTTTTATATTTAAGTTATGATTAGTTGGAAATATGACATTTGATCATATGTTAGTTAATTGCTTTAAAGGGTTATGAAAGCTTTAAAGGGTTATGAAAGTTAACTTACATGCAATAGATATATTTATATTAATATTCACCAGAATGAAAAGAAAACATATAATGTTAAAGTTTGTGCTTAAACCTGTAAGCTAAATATTATTTCAAATCTTCTTGTTTAGTTTTACAATAATCTTTAATGTTCCAATCGAACTATAGACATATATTCTTTTAGTTAATTTTTTTCTTTTTGCTTTTGTTTCTAGTTATTGAGAAGCATTTTTTATTTGTTTATTTAATTAATTTTTTTGTTTTATATTTATGATGTTTTTGTAAAAACGATTAATTTTTTTTTTTTTTTTTTTACACGCTTCCTACTCCATTACCATAGAAAAATAGTAAATTTTCTCTAGTGCAATAAATAAATAAAAAAAATTATATAAATTGAGATATAAGAAACACATAACATAACAAAACAAAACATATGTGGTTATTCCAACATATTTGCAACCAGGTGGGAATATTATTTTTTTTTTAATTATGGTTTATTTATTTACAATCCCACAAGCCGAATACAGATATAGCTTGGGGGTTATCACTATTTTATAAATTTCCTTTCAGATTTCGTTTTATGATTCTATTTTAGTCTGGGCAATACTATAATTATAATAGGTTTCAGTAGGAGAGAAATTAGTGAGGAATGGTTCTTAAGAAATGAGCTAGAATGAATGCTGAACACTGTATAATAAAATAGAGACACTAAACTGCCAGAACTATATACGTAAATCGAAATTAGAGATTTGGACTGAGTAAAGAGAAAGATACTAGTTGATTGCTGACGCATTGTAACTGGTGTATAAACTGTTCTAAAGACTGTCCTTTGTAGGGCTAGCGCAGCTGTATATATATACAGAGTCTCCCACTCTAGTCCGGCCTAACTGGCGAATGAGATTCTCAATTTTGTGTCTGCTTTAGATCTCGCTCTTCGAAGCTTATTTCATAATGTAACTTGCCCCAAACAATTGATGCCTTTACATTACTATTCAAACAGTATTTAGGACCATATTATTCATAATAAAAGTAATGTTTATCTGTTGTCATTTCAATATCATTTTTTAATGAGTTATCTTTTTGTATCCAAGAATAATTGGAATCATTGAAGGGGACTTTTGGGGTGGGTGGTGTTATGTTTTCCTCTAAAGTGCTATTTTAGTTTTATTACAAAATTCTATAGTCTAAATAATATTAATTATAATTAAATATGTTGCGGAAAATTCCGAGTTTTAAGAAAATCAGTTGACCGGTTTTTACTGAATAGTTTTTTTCAGTTTTATGGGCTTTTTCTGTAAGATACCAATTTTAATGAAACTCGACATACTAACTGAACGCATAGAGAGTTATAACTTTTGTTTGAATCAGTTTACCCAGAAAATTTAATTTGGTGAAGTTCTGAGGAGGGCTGAAAGGTTAGGTCGCTTTAATTGTGCAAGAGAAAGTCGAGTGAGTGTTGCACACCAGATTTTTTTTTTTTATAAACAAAACTTGCGGATACATGTCTTTATAGATATCGCTAAAAAAAAAAGAAAAGAAAAAAAAGCACAAATCGATAGTTGTTATGCTTATAACTAACCAGCCAATATAATATATCGATAAAAATATTTCATACACCCTATTCAAAGATGGATATTATACAAAACATAACATTACAAGTGTGTTAAGTTTGTAAACATTTGTATAAACACTTTGTCAACAATTATTATTATTAACAGGGCTCCCAGTTCGTGTGCTAGACAGACGACTACAATAGAGACCAAGATGATGACTATGATATTTCCTTAACTATGTTGTACTAGAGACATACATTTATATTATTACTAGACTGCGGGTTACTCCATTACTAACCTTAGCATTGTTACTACGTGACTTGTTACTTCTTAACCTTCTAGCCACGCTACGTTGTACAATATTAAATAAAAACAAAAAAAAAGTTTGGTAACAATGACAGCTGTTCACTTTCTAAAAAGCTAATTATACTAATTGTTTATCTTTTGTATAGAAACTGATTTTCAACCAATTATAAGTACTAATTTGAACTACATTTTTTAAAAAAAAAATAATCAGTTTTCTTGTTAAAATATAAAAGCAATTGTAATGATCTGGTGTGTTTATGTTTAAACAGTTCTGTCTAAAATACACATATATTGCAAACAACAAAAATAAACAGATTTCATCACATTTTTTTTCATTCTCATGTCCTCTACTCTATTTTCTACATTTTCTCATTTTGAAATCCTATAAATCATTCTCCGTTGACAGGTAATTAATCTGTTTTAAAATAAATTACCCACACTCTTTTTTTTTTTCAACTGTTTCAAATATATAATACGGTGATGTATAAATTATTTTTATAATAATACGGTATTCCATTCTTTGAATGAAAAAATTCTGGTGTGTAAAACTTATACAACTTTCTCTTAGTTGTTATTGACGAATTTCCTTCCAACTTGGACTTTTTACTGAATGGTTAGTAGTGGACTTAATAGCAATCGTAGTAGCAGCAGCAGTATAGTAGTTTTACCATAATAAGACGGACATTTTTCAGTGAAACCGGCTTTGCAGTTTACTCCTATAACCCGTTTAAAATCTATTTTCTCAGAAAAATATTTAAAAAAATTATAGACTTAGTTAGTATACTAAGTTTGAAATATCTTTATCGAGAAAATATCTGAGAAAATAAAGTTTCATTCCTGGTCAACCAGTCGATTTTCTATAAATTTGGATTTCTGACAACTTGTTTGATTCTCAACAATATTATATAGAAAATATAGAATCATATAATGTATTGAAATAGTAATTTAGAGAAAAAATTCTGTCATCTCCACAAAATGAATTTAATTAGAAAATTGTTTAAAATATACTGAAAATGTTTAATGTGTTAACACCAAAGTTTAAGAAAATTGCAAAAAACTGAAAAATTCATTCAGTGAAATGCTATTTCCGGTTGACCGATGTTGAGTACAACTTTATTGTCAAGTCCCCTTAGTGGTAATTAATAATTAAATATCGACTTGTAAATTCCTGCGATTTTTCGTTTTTAAGTTATGCTGGACACCGTAGGTCTGGAGCTGCGGTCTATTTTGAGACCGGAGATCATTTGGCAGTATCTCTTCCAGACTGAGGTTTACGCTATTCTTTGTTGTATCTTGGATGAGAGGATACGTAACACTAACCTAAAAGGTGTTTGTATCTGCTCGGACAGCCAAGCTGCGCTGAAGGCGCGAGTTCATGTGTCTTCACTTCCAAGTTGTGTTAGAATGTTCTAAAAGATTGGAAGAGCCTTCTTCTCTGTAGGATGTGCTTCTAGTCTGAGTACCAGGTCACATGGGAATTTTTGGGAATGCGGAGGTGGTTAGGTTTGCCAAATTAGGCGCCTCTCTCCCTTTCATTGGTCCCGGGCCTGCTGTTGGCGTGTCTTCCTGCACATGTCTGCCAGGCTTCCAGTCGTCCAGCTTTACAGCATTCATCCTTATGGATGAGCTGGTTGTCGGCAGTCTAAAATGCTCACTGGGGTCCGGTCAAGGCTATTAGTGAGACGTTGCTGTGTCTTTCACGGAGCTCTCTCAGCATCTGGTTGGATCCCTTACTGGAAATTGTGGTTTAAGGAGACATCTCTACATAATGGGGCTTTGCCGAATCCATTTTGTAGAGACTGTGAGACAAAGGAAGAAACACCCATCCATCTTATGACTGATTGCCTGGATTGTAAGGAGATTAGGTTCAGGACCTTTGGTCGGAACAGGATGTCTGTGGTAGAGCTTAGGCTATTTCTTCTTAAGATTATTGTCCGATTTATTCGGATGTGGTGAATCTTAGATGGATTAACCTGGGTCTGGATATTTGTTCTAGACCCAGTTTGTTGTTGTTTTTCTTGGGGTAGCGCTATGGGCCCAGTGGGTTGGATAGCGTAGGGGTTGGTCCCTCCCCTCAGACAAATAAATAGAAATAATATGCTGGACACAAACATAAACATATGAAAACTTGTCTGAATGAAAACTATCAAAAAGAATTTCCCTTGGCAAAGCATAAAATATATGGCTTCATTCAAAACTGTTTGTGATACGGGTAAAAAGGAAAAAATGTCATAATTTCATATTTTCCATAGACGATGCAATTATTTAAGTTTAAATTCGCAAATATTTAAAAGTTATCACTGAAAATTCTACTTTACCAATTTTTAGGTTAGGTTAGGTTAGGTTAGGTTACATGTTCTCACCCACCTATTATTTCTGGCAATAGGTAACGGCTTAAATGTATTCCAAAAACGATTGGTCAGATTTTGCATCTAATTTGAATAATTTTTTATCTTTTCTTTAAACTTACTAAGCAAATTTGAAGAACTTTACTGATTGTCCCTTGAAACTGGCAAGTTACAATTTCCATAAAAATAAGAAAACAATTCTATAAAAAGTTGACAATCACATAGATTAAAAGGAGGGGAGAAACAATCCCATTGAAATGGTCTAGTTACACTTCATTATGCCAGTCACGAAGGCAAGGCCTTTTGAGCTTTCAGAATGGATTTCCAGGGATGCAAATTGAAGGAAAGTGTGTAGATATACAGATTAGAAGAGTCAAAGATCCAAGTGGAATTTATAGTAGTGAATTTGTTACTTTATAGCTACTGGTTTAGATTGGTTGGATTTCTTGGAAGAAACCCAAGTATTGAAATTGATGCAAATGGAGTGAAATCAAACTTGGCATTGCAGTCTTGTCTGTCAATTAGATTAATCGGATTCCGTATTCAGTCGTCAGTAATAGAAGAGCTCTGCCTAGGAGATCTAGCAATAGTTGTAGTCTCGGTTGACGTCTTGTCTGTTAACCCTTGTTGTGAGTAAGTCATAAGTGTAAGAATTATAGATATGTTTTCGACTATAAGCTTTGAAATTTCTTATTACTTTTCATAAACAAAATATTGAGCTGTATATAAATATTTACTAAAAAAATGGGAACTTGACACGTTTGATCACCAAAACCAAAATAATATATAATAAATAAAAAAACATAATATCCATGTTTATCTTATTTTTATAAATAAATTTAGTTTGTAAGAAAAAATCCTTTCTTTATTTCAATAAATATTCAAAAATAAATAGAAATGTAGTAAAATTATAATATTTATTAAACTTATTGTATTGCTATTGGCTTAGTGAGGGGAAGGCCCGTTATTCTATGTGACATATATGAATAATTATAATACGAGACAAATTGTTGAGAATAAGTTTACAAGGAGATTTCTTATATTTACAAGTAGGAAGCGAGTTCAGATAAAAGTGTTTTTTGTTGTTACTGAGAATGATCATTTTGACATGTCCTGTACACTAACTTGTTTTCTATCTCTCAGCAGGTTGAATAGTGGGAGGTTTACTACATCTTCTTCCTCCTGCTGGTTTTCTTTGAGATAATTCTTTTTTGGTCTTTAACTTGTTTCGTCTTTAAATTGTATAATAATATCTCTTCTTGTGTTTCTATTTTTATCTAAGTATATGGTTAAGACGCTGAAATTAGCGGGGACTTCTCCAAACACTTAATCACATTATCGCTAAGAAAGACTTAATAATTTCAACGAGAAAAGGCTGACATTATTGATTTATTAATTAGTTTACTTCTTTTCTAATACCGTAATGGTCGGTGATTTTTTCTGTAAGATAGGATATCCCCTAATTCCTCAGATAAACTGGCGATATCGTGCAGGAACCCTACTCTGCGAGCAGACCGCGGCATTTCATTAATTTGTCCTGGGTATGATTGCAGACTGTAATTATTTTAAAATAATGTAAATTATTTATAGGTGTGATAAATTCACTATGAACACATAAGTCGTTCAGACTGGCTTTCAAATTCATGAAAGATTTTGATGAATCAAGTGCTTATTTCAGTGATGAAGATCACAATGGAATATTACATTTTAATACACATATGAATAGTAAAATTCTAATTATACCGAAAACGTCCACATCTGTGGAAATTGGTAACTAATAATAATAACTAATATTTAATATTGAATACGTGGATGTGTCCGTGATGCTGGATAATACCTGGGATTTTATTCATCGCAGCATACTTACTTTTGTTGTCCTTGACCGGTTTCGGATTCTCATCTATCATCCAATATTATTTTTGTATTATCCGAATGTTAATGTTTAATAATCTTGACAATCAGTCGACGTCTGAGATGGCGCTGGCCTCGCTACTCTTTCGGCAATGGAGATTATTAAATAAATAATGTAGGAAGAGTCAGCAATAAATAGGTACACCATTCATGCCTCTTTTATAAATTATTTATAAAAGTGACCTTTATTAGCCTGTCGTTGCAATGTTCTATATCTCGCTCAGAGGACAGATCGATCTCAGTGACAGCTACTGCAGTAGTATATGCAGCTGTTCTAAAAATTTGTGATGTATTAGACTATTACGAATATATGTTTTTTCCTTTATCATCTCATCATAAGTACAGACCATATTTGTGGAAACTGTGCTACCTATAAAAATAACAGACATTATGTTACAGACTCGAGTTAATTCAAACAGCACAATTTTTTTATCCATTTTTTATAACTTTTTTTTATTGAATAATTACAACTGTTCTAGAAGGAATAACAAGTAATGTGATGTATCAACAAATTAAACAGCAGCATTAACGGTCAAATATTGGCGTTTTTATTACAACTTAATTTTTTTCGAAATTATCTACCCGCGTAGTACATTTTAAATGCTTAAACTTAAACTTTATTTGTGTCGATATTTTTATTGGAAATTTTAATCTAAGAAAATTTGAGGAAGGGAATCTTGAGGATGCTTTGACATTAGGCTTTCCTCCTAATTGACATTTAATTAACCTTAAGGATAGTTAATTATAAACATTTAGAGTATTTAGAAGATATACTAATTGAAAGTTCTGAAATGCTTTAGAGAATTTTTTTTTTTAACTTTCTCTTACTTCTGGTAAGGAAGTATTGTGATTGGTGGAAGAATTGAGTTTGAGATTAAAAATGTTTTTAGTGAATGGTATCTTTGTGTTTGTCTGTATGTGTGTATCCCAGCAACGAAAAATCGGAGTGCCCTTAATTTTTTTTTATTTAATTTAAGGCGCGTCAACATCTATGGTCATTGGAGCCTTCTCAATGCACTGCCGGCCTCCTGACAGTGTTCTCTCGTTACAGACAACACTGTCCATCACCGGACAGTGAGCTGTAGAGGTTTCTAGGGGAAAAAATCTATGGGCAGCACAGCTGGAGTACAGTACGCTAACCACTTAGCTGTTCCCTTCCCGCCCTTAAACTTGGTCACCCCTAAAACACCTATACCCCTAGGTTTTGGTTCATCAGCCGGAAGTGCTACATTACTGAATGCTTTTTCAGTTTTTGGCGATTTTCTCGAAAACGTATCCAACGATTTTCCTTAAATTTTGTAGACTATCTACTCACAAAAATACCTATATTTTTATTTGAAACATTTAAAAAGTAGAAGTGATTTTTGGTAGTATTTGTGGTGTTAAAAAAGTTCAAATATTATTTGTGGTTGGTTCAATGTTAGTGGGGTTACAGTGTAATCACTTTTCTATCTCTCTGGGTAATTGTCGTTCCACAACTAAATATTTAATGACTTACCCCCCCTCTATACTTATGTTGGGACAAATAACTAAAATTCGAAGTTTAATGAAAATTTGTCATTTTATATATCCGGCATTAACAGAAGTAAGAGGAAGTTGTATGAGTGTTTCATACCAGGTTTTTTTCTCTGAAGAAATGACGTGTTGCTTTCCGAATATCCAGAAAAGGAAAAAAACCTATATTAATTATTGGTAATTTTTAGATTTTCTTAGAAGGTATTCGTTTGGGTAGATTTTATTATATTTTAGTGGCGTTTTCACGTCATTACTTCTTAAATATACAATGTTTATTATTATCTAAAGGAACCCATTAGTGCCTGATGTTTAGATGCACCAGCTGAGAGGAATACTAGAGACAAACTCTGTCTATACGAACTAAACTAGAACAAGTTTTATATATATTATACCTTCTGATTTATGTATTGTAAATGATGAATAGCTTTGTATAGTAATCCACCTAATTGTTCTATCTCTCTACATCTCACCTTATTTATCATCACCTCATTTTTGTCCCTTCCTCTTTATTCGATGATACCTTCATCAAGATGTTACCACTACTAACATCACACACTATCAACCGGCCCATAGGGGCCCCGCTAAAGGCAAAAAAAAAAACATCAACGAACGGTAATATATTCAAATAGTTTTAAGAATATATGGTCCAGATCGTCTAAAGGTTTTTCTTTTTTACCGACTAAAACTTTTAAAAAGGGTTTAGAAGAAGAAGTGGAAGAACTGGATGAGGAAGTAGAAGAAAGACAAGTTCTAAACTCATAACTCACAAGGAATTATCTAGTGAAGTGGTTCAAAGAATAACTTCGGAATTTGTATCTAAGGTTTTTGTCTTTCGGCAAGTTATTTTCTTTTTTTATTTTACCTCTTTTTCTATTCACTAACGATATAATTTTGAGATTCAAAACGAGCACTTAACAATACTTTTTTTTTTGTTCCTTGCCCATATAAATGAGTTCCTTTTATAATTTAACTTTTAAGCGTTTTGTATTAAAATGTCAACTTGATGGCTGCCAACACAAGAGGAATAAACTAAAAGTAGAGAGTGATAATAGGCCGGAAGTATATTCATTTGACTAATTTAACTAAATATCGTCCAAAAATAGTCAATATTTAACTGTGAATAGTCCACATATAAGAGACTGTCATTTTTGCAAAGCATATCTTACGTTGATCTTATCTGTGAAACCGCTTAAAAACTGGCATTGTGAATTGTTTCTACAAGAAAAGAAGTTCTGTGTATAGGCAGATGAAAGAGGCAGACAAAAGACATTTGATAACTCAACGAAAAACTCTAAATAGCTCCTTTAGAATAGATTTATGAAGGCCAAATGAAGGCGAAAAATTTGGTTCAAAATTATATATATATATTTTTCTTTTATTCTGTATCCTTATTAAAAATAAGGAAAATCTAAATATTATTAAAACATATAGTAGGATCTATGAAATAATTGATCTGGTTTAATGGGCGATTGTGTAGTTTATTGGACGCTAATCACAATAGCAGAACAAGTTTTCTAAAATAATTACTAAAATTACAGATCGTATTATGATCATCCGGAAAAAATGAAAAGATTTCTAATGAAAATAATCTAGATGAAAAATTTTGTAGAAAAGAAGTGAAAAGGAAATCTAGATAGTTGTTTTCGTGACCCCCCCCCCCCCAAAATCAACACTTATTCCGTCAAGTCCACTTCCGGTTTTTACCGATTTTCTTCAGTTTTTTGGAATTCTAGTAAAGCATCTAATGTATATTAAGATTGTATAGATTATAGAAATATACATGTTTAATGAAGTGGAATATACAAAATAATCATTGCTGTTGCATTTCCGGTTAACGGATTTTCACCGATTCCTTTGTTCTAATCTTAAGGTTTTATAGCAGTACTTGGAATGTCAACTTTGAACTGCCTACAATATGTCCTTTTTGAAATTTTTTGTTCATATACAAATATACAAACACAAAATGCGCATAACAGGCGGACAGGCATATATAGAGAATATTCATTATGAACATGTATTTCTCTAAACGTGTATTTTCATTTCGGTGTATCTCTAAACGGTGAAATTTCATTTCGAAAACTTGAAAGGATCGTAATAATTCTTCGTATTAGTATAGTGAGGAGAAGTAAAAACTAGGAGTAAGAGAAAGTAAAAAAGGTGATCAATGTGGTGGGCGGGAGAGATAGTCGTTTAATAAGCAGTAAATACGCTGCCTTACCCCTTCTTCACCCACAAAACTTTATCAGTTAATGGCCCTTCTGAAGAAATAGTCGTTTATTTTTATTAATTACCCAATAACCTTTATTAATTAAATTATTGTAACTAAAGATAAAACAAATTGTTTTATTAATTAAGTAATAATCTCTAGTGGTTGTTAATATAAATGTAGTTAGTAATTGTCACAGGTAGCTCCATCGAAGCGTTATTTTTTATTTTATTTTTTCTTTTCAATCAACCCCATCTCGCCCATAAATTTCTTATTTTTTTTCAATAAAAATTACCGCCTTATGTAAGGTGGTAATGCTTACAAGTCTCTTATCTTATCTGATCATCAAACCTGACGACACATTTTTCTCATGACTGGTCCAATCTTTAGTTTCTTCTAACAAATGTGCTCACTAAACTTACATGGAGTAAGATTAATCATACCGTTGTTTTGTTCGTCTAGTTTACTAGTTTATTATAATTGTGATTAATTTGGTGTAGTACATTTTTTTTTTTTGTTAATATAAATAATTGTCTAGAATTCGTTAAAAATAAATAAAGAAATAAAAATAAACTTCTTAAGTAGTTGGACAGTTTCTCCTTGGCCTTTTCTACTAAACGCGGCACAAAAATCTACTAATAAATCTTAATTTACAAATATCGATAGAAAAAAAAATATTACTTTTTTTCCCCATTTTATTTTCTTTTACTCCTATAAGACGAAGATTGTAATCGTGTCAAATTTTCGATATTGAGTTTTCACTGGAAATATCCGTTTTGAGGTCCTCTGAGTCCAAAAAAGTGATTTCTAGCAAATAGGTTGTGTGTGTGTGTGTGTGTGTGTGTGTGTGTGTGTGTGTGTGTGTGTATGTGTATGTGAACAGCATAGCTCAAAAACGAAAAACCGTAGAGAGTTGAAACTTGATATTCCGTTTAGGTAGAACCATGGGATCAACCAAAATTCTTCAACCGGAAGTACCACTTTACTAGTTCGTTTTTTCACTTTTTCGCGATTTTCTCTAAAATGGCTCCGACGATTTTGTTGAATTTTCTTATATAAGCTAAACATACAAACATTTACAACTATTATTTAAAACATTTTTTTGGGAAAATTCATTTAATGGCACTTTTAGGAGAGAGGTGGAGAGTTATTATACAAATCTACCATCAAAACAAAATTAATTGGAAATAAATAATGACCAAAATTCCGAGTTTCAAGAAAATTAGTAAACCGGAAGTGTGCTTTTACTGAGCGGTTTTTTCAGTTTCGACGAATTTCAGTACATTTGGTACACAAACTATAAAAATTGCCAATTTTAAACCCCTGATGAAAACACGCACAAGTGTTGAAACGTTGGGTACATATAAATAAATGTAAAAAGAATGTATTGTAAATAATAATTAAAATATAATTTCAAACCAGCTGAATAAAGGTTCATAAAATCTACAAATTAATAAAAATAAATGTGTTGTTAAAATTCAGGAGTTTGAAGAAAATTTAACGACCGAATGTGCCACTTTACTGAACAGTTTCGTTTTTAAGTTTTCTGCCAATTTTCCGATCAACAAGTTTCTTTAAACTTTGGTTCACTAACTACTCGTACACAATATATAGAACTATCAGTCGTTTTTGAACCACTTTACCAAGAAGCAGGATTTTTGGGGAATTTGGGGAACTGAAAGATTACGCTTCCCTCAAGTGTTTTTTTAGTTTGAATTCTCCCGGCTATACGTATATAGTATTCATTACAGCCAATTAAATTTAAATAAATTAAATTAATTAAATTTATAAATTACAGTAAAAAAAAAAAAGAAAAGAAAAGTCATGTAAATGTTCTGTATATCAGAATTTTTATTTTAATGCACTTTACATTCCACAGAACTAAAGACTAAAAATAAGTGAAATAAAAAAACTTTATATATTTGATTACAAACATCTGTCTAAATAGTTCCACCACACACATCACTAACCATTGACTGAGCATCCAATTTAATTTAGTAGTGAAATAGAAATCTCACGTGTTGAATGGACCATCTAGCTCTTATAATAGGTTCTCTTTTCAGACACCTTGTGCGATGTAAAAGATTATCTGTCATCCAATATTCTCAAAGAAAAAGGAAAAAAAAAAGGCACTCATTACTTTATGCATTTTATTAGTAAATATAATGTTACAGACGATAAATTTCAATATTTCGTTGACACGATGATACTTTATTAAGTATCAAATTTAGTTTGATCCTGTATTAAATTAACCGATTAATACTTAATTTGTTTTGGGAAGTTCTGTTATAAAAGAAGAAGAAGAAAGGGTTCTAAATTTATTAACCACCACACAATCTGTTGGGAATACCGCAGATTTAATCAAACCAAGTCACAAGGAGTTTTCGGTCACGACATGGCAGACAATGTCACGGATACTTCACCACAATACATTTAAAAGAATGTCTCAGGAAGTTTTTTTTGCCAAGATATGGCAGGCCGCGTCATAACAATCAACCTCACTTCTCATACCAAAACTGCCCTACACAACACCCTTGGTGAAGTAAGCCAAGTCTTCATCCCTAGTTAGTAAAAGAAGGGTTATATTAAAAAAAAAAAAGGGCTGTTAACTACGATTAGTGACCATCAAAAGTATCTGTCACACCATTATCATCTCATTATACGCTTTTCTGTAAGGTCTGTAAAGTTGTTCTTAAGTGCTGTAAAGTTGTATAATTATGTTTTCTTACTTAGTTCGTAAATTTTCGCATTTTCCAATTTTAAACTTTCTTACTAATAATGTTGTTTTTCATGGAGTTTTCTAAATTCTTAAGCCGAGTTGTGACTAAAAAAAAAAAAAAAAATAATAATTTAGCACAATTAAGATCTTTTCATTTTAACATGTGAGCACTTGATATTATTATTATCTCATAATAAAGTTGAAGTATGGAGTTAATTTTTTTTTTTTTTATTGTCTTTGGGGAGGGGCCAAGCCCTATCCTATCCGAGCCCTTCTGAGCCCATATAGCTTTCCTAATGATCGGAGCCTTCTCAGTGCACTGCCGGCCTCCGGACAGTGTTCTCTCGTTACAGACAACACTGTCCATCACCGAACAGTGTGCTGTAAGAGACTCCTAGGAAGAAAAAATCTAAGAGCAGCAGCTGGACTCGAACCCGGGTCCTCTGCGTTGCTAGTCCAGCGCGCTACCACTGAGCTAATCCCTTCCTTGCAGTTGATTTTAGTAGGAATTATTATTCCAGAAGATAATCTTTAAATTTAATTTCTGCTAAAGAAAACATTGCTAAATGACAAAGCAAGACTATTCAACCAAGTCCACCCAAATGATTTTGCAAGCAAAGGTTACAAACTTATTTATAGTAAGATGATTTTACAAGGACTTTTCCTTTATACTCTCATGCCCTTGCAGAAGTGTCCCGGATAGAAAAAAAATAATGACTAAGCCGGCTAAGCTCAAAAATAGTAGATGGACTATTTATTCAGTATAAAACGTCCAAACCTGACCACTGACGCATAAAACTGGAAATCTACTAATTGCAAACTGGAGATGCACTCGGTAACGTATGCTGTTTTAAATATTATTCACTCAAGCACTACTCCTTTAGATTCTCTTTGGTTAGGAAAATAGCCCTCAAAAAGATATGGACGACATAAAAACGCATAGGCAGATAAAATTTGCCGAAATAAGTGTATTTTCCTCAAGTACACTTTTGCCTTTTACATATAAACAAAAAAAAAATGGCTACTTTAGAATTTTTAGGGAAGAAACGTTTAACTGCATCCATGTCCCATCATGCTCCTTCAATCTTAATATATTGAATTGTACTGAAATGTAGGTTGCCTCTTTTTTGATCTTTAATTTTAATTTTGGTTGTTGCTTCCTCCCTAAAAAAATTTTTCAAGAAAATCTCATCATTTTAAAGATAAATACGGGTGAATCTTTTTTAAAATACGGTCCTGGAATCTATCAGTTTGACATTACAAATATTATTTCCTGTCAATATTCTTAAATGAAGCAAAGCTTCCCTTTTTTATTGCTTCCTTATTTTGTGGAGAAAAGAAAGAGAAATATTTAACATAGAATCAAGACCTATGGAGAAATTTTTGAAATGTTATGTCTATTGAAAACTAGAATTTTAATAAAGCTACATTAAAAAAAAAAAACGGTTAAATTAAATCAACAGGTATATCAAAATTATGAGGCTCATAACTTTCTAAGAAATTAATTTAATAACAAAATTTATCGAATTAAAAACACTTTTGCTGTCATGAGTTTTGCTAATTCAGCCGCCACTTTTATACACGCAATCTGATTCGATTTATTTACAATCATTTAAAAGCGAAAAAAATAAATATTCATATTATGGAAATAGAGAACCAATTAAAATTAATGAACTTATAATTTGTTATGCATATTTAAAGAAAGCTGTAGACGATGTGTTGGATACGCTCATTATTAAGTCAACTTGTTAGTAGTAGTGTAGCTTTATCTTTCTATGAAGTACAGATGTTTAAAAAACATATTTTTTAAATTCAAAAAGTGCCTCTTTAAAAATGGTTTTATTCTGGTTAACGTTTGTTTGAATAACTTTATGATTATTATTATTATTATTACTATTATTATTGTAGATAAAATGAACTCGTAAATACAAACTGTAAATAAATATTGTCGGATTTCTAGTGTTTGGATATCATGCGCCATAATTTACTGATAACGAATTATTCACTGATTTTTAACAGAAGGACCCGTATATCCTCTCGAATAATTATTGATAGTTTCACTGGATAACTCCCTCTCTTTTCATTGCATTTGCTTTTTATTTACCATAATCACTTATATATTCTTATCTACATCGTAAGATAAATTTATTAATAGACAGCATAAACAAAACTATAAGTCCAACTATTTTCAGTTCATTATAATTCTTCGTGTTATCTTCATATCTTTTACACTCCTTCATATCTGTTATCTTCATATCTTATCCACATTTTTAACTTACACCTTATCTATTCATACTAATAAATACTTGCACCCCAATAAATACATTCATTGTATATGAAATAAGGTCAATTCCAATTCAGACCCGCCCCACCAAGAAAATGTGGGTCCCAAAATTAAAATATTGCGAAAGGCCTTCTTAAACGACCAAAGTTTCGTTTCTGACGCACTCGTTCCTAGTTCCAATTCTTATTCTTGCCGTGCTCATTATCGCTAATAAATACTTCCATCCTAATAAATATATACTTATCCACAGTAAATTAAAAAGTAATAAATAATTCCTCTAGCAGTGAATACATATTCTTCAAATACTCAAAGTATACACATCACCCACTACACAAACACACACACACACACACACACACACACACACACACACACACACACACTTAAAACTCGAATAAATCGTACGTTCAATTGCATTTAATAGTATACCTTGAATAAATAAATATACTTGGTTATGAACAACCAAAAAGGTTTATGAGTAATTATAACATTATAATTATCTGAAATTTTAATGCTTTCTTATCTAAAAATCTAAATATTTTGAATCCAAAAATTCCGATATGTTATTGAAAAAGTTATTTTATTCTTGTGAATAAACTTGCTACACAATATCCTAAATGTCCTATTTTTTTGACATTATTCATATTTAAACTTGGAATTCTAGCAATATTATTTTTATGTAGCCTAATATCATATTAGTTGTACTAATATTTCACTTAATTGGTACTTTATAGGAAAGCTTCATGTTACACTTACCCCAGTTCCATTTAAAAGTTAATATTAATGGAAAAACAATTCAAATGAAAATGGTAGGCCTCTCTATGTATGTGTGGTTAATATAAGAGGTTTAAAGAAAATTGTTGGAGCCATATCCGAGAAAACACTAAAAAGGAAAATAAAAATTCAAAACTATTTTACTTCCGGTTGATGAATTTTGAACGAAACTTGTATATGTAAACGAGATATTAAGATAAAGCTTTTTTGGGGGGTTTTTCGTTTTTATAGGACTTTGTTTATACATACACAATAGCACATTGTAAAGAAAAGTAAAGTGATGCCCATTTTTTCAGGCGGGCCTAACGTTCAACCACCAAATCAAGTGTTGTAGACGAGGGCGGGAGTACATACTTAACTATTAACATTTTTTAAACAGCAAGACCAGAGCTGGGGACCCCTCAGTACAAGTCCATGCTCATAACCACTACACCCGCCCCGCATAAAAGCACATATCCATTTGCTTAAAATATTTTTTGGTCCTCAGGATATTTCAATACATATAATATTTCCGTTGAAAAGGGAATTCGGAAACTTTGAGAGGATCGCAATACTTTTTCTTAACAAAGACAAAGTACATATGTACATGTTTTTAATCAGATAAGACTATTCTCAAAAAATTGAATGACCATACTGAAAAGCTAAAAGAAATTTACCAATAATAGTTTCTTAGGTCCCCTCCCTCCCATAATGAAGAAATGTTTAAGATAGAACAAATAAAGAAAGATGCTTCTCTAGTAGATCTAGTTTTTACGAAATCAAGGTTACCACCCAAAATCCAGTTTTGTTTGAAAGGAAGTCTAAACTTCTAAAGAAAGGAGATTAATTTGTTGTAGTCTTCAGTTTATCAAACATAAAGTTGTTTAATCTTCATTATACAAACATATATATTTACCATTTTTCTCAGGATGTCATCAGCTGATTTCTCATTCTGAAACAAGTGGGAACCATATTTTATTTTTAACTTCTAGGTTCCGTTATTGAATGTTTTTTAATATCCTTATTTTCCTTATAAGATTTCTAATTCTGCTGTAGAACATCTATTATTTAGGAAAGATTATAAGAACAAATTTAGGATTTCAATATTAGTTTGTTTTCTGATTTCGGAATATTAAAATCAAGAATTATAAATATCTTAGCTACATAAATTGTGTTAATAGTGTTCCTCTATTCACGATGTTTTTAGCTATCTTACTATTTTAATGCAATTAAACCGATTTTTTTTTTTTGCGATCGCACTCGTCAATATTTGAAGATTCTATATGGTTCTTTAAGAGAAATAATTAAAACTCAACTAATGTTTGTCGCAAATAAGTTCACAAGAAAGTAAAACAATTTTAAAAATTAATTACCTTTCAGAGCGATATCAGATCGTGAAAAGTGAGGTGGAAAGCCGTCATGAGCACATTTTGAACATCATGAAATGTGATTATGATTATGATGAGGAATTCAAATACTTTGGAGGCTAACTTTGCCTTTATATAAACCATGATTTTTTTTTTTTTAACAATGATGAGAGTAACAAAGCCACATTTAAGGAATGCCGGCATACATAGTTTTTACAACACTTTGCTTTGTGTCGCTTAATTTTATTGTTGTTTATGTGAGAAGTTGCACACTTAAAATCGGTTGATTTATTTAAACTTAAAACTCATTGGGTTAAAACAAAATACTCATACATTATGCTTCACCATATTCTGTTTAATTTTTCATACTAGAATAGAGACCCAGAATAAAGTAATTTTTTTTACATTTGTATTGTTTTAAGACTGTATATTTACAAGCAAAAAGTAAATGTGAGAAAACATTGTTAATGATTCAGTGGTAGTTATAGGGAATAAAAGAATGTGGAGGTTTAAAATTTGTGTAAAAAAATATTGTGAGAACAGTTAATTGGACAAAGAGCAAACATCGCGGTATGTAGAGGTCCTATATGTTTAGAATAGGGTTGTGTCTTGACATAAAATGCAATTGTGCCTTGCGAAAAGCAATTTTGCTAAATATTTTATTCACTATTTTTCTTCAATAAGTTTTCTAAAGATTTCCTAAATTAAAACTAAACCTAGGTAGCTATAATTAGTCTTTTA
>JAAEAF010010835.1:0-17515 GCA_011037195.1 Triatoma infestans | reverse complement strand
TAAAAAATTAAAAACCAATGGACACATTGATCCTAGCACCTACTACAAGCAAATAAAATTTGAAATCTTTAAATGTACCATGTATAGAAACATACCAAGCATAAGGGAAAACGAATTTTCGAATAAATTTGAAAACTAATTGAATAATGTGGTATTTTCAATTAACTATCTTTTTGGATAAATGTTTCAAATAAACATAACAAGCTTTAAAAGTTACTAATCAAATTTGAAACAAGTCGCTGGAGCAATTTTGCAGAACAACGTGAAAAAATTACCGACATATACATATGGGTTTTGACCTAAACGACTTATGATGCTTGAAGAATTTCAGTTTTGATCTCTGCGACTTATTGTTTTTGATTATGCTGCTTACACTCACACGCACAAACAGACATATGAATGTCAAAAATATGGCACAACTGCTACATTTATATTTAAATGAGTAAGAGAAAGTACAAAAGTCCTGAATTCTAAAAATACTAACCAAAATACCGGCGCTCCTTCGGAGCATAAAGTTATTTTTAAATCAGTTAGTGCTATATATTTAGAGATAATATTACATATTGATCCCTGTGACCATGAATTGTGTAATGAGATCGCTGAAAAAGGAGTACTTATTGCAACGATCTAAAACAAATAAATAAAACGTTTTTTTCTATTTATTTTTAATGTAACCTAGCTTAAATGAACAAAAACCAGGGTGTAATAAGATTCTGTGCGTTTTTCACGCTTTGTTTTAAAAGAAACATTTTATTTAACCTAACATAAACATACTCTGTGAAGTACATAATGATAATCCTAAAACCAAAATCCAACTTTGGGCCCGAAATTCAATGGCCTTCCTAGAAATATTAGCAGCAATACTGGGGCATATACACAACTTCTTCGTGTATTAAAATTGTAATTTCTATCCCAACAACAAGTAAGACATGTGTGACCATCAGAGGGATCTGTATGATGTACTGAAATGACTGTCTGGACGAAAGCATTAACATTACAACTCTCCCAGAAATAGACAAATTTCAATTTCCTGGAAATTGCTTCAAATAAAAGAGATAGGGCTTAATGTGCATAGTTAGTATGCGAAGTGTAGGGAATATTGTCAGTCATTTTCTAGAATCTTGCCAAAAAACAACAAAAATGCGTAATGTTAACTAGCTGGCAGGCAGATTATGGCCGAAAAAATTTGTGTTGGTGGTACTTAAACGAAATATCAAGTTCAAGATTTTGCGATTTTTCCGACAAGCAGAAAATTCGCTATTCACGGGACATCAAAATATCTATTTACGGTGAAAACTCAATTTCAAAAAGTTAGCCCGATCGTAATAAACCCCATACAGCAGTAAAAGTAAAGTAATGCCTATTTTCTCAGACGTGCTTTACTTCCAACTATCAATAATTTGTCGTGGATGAAGGCGGACAGCAAACATATTTCACTATGTACTACTCATATTAATACATCAAATAAAAAACAAGGCCATCATCGGGAATTGAGCCAACAGGTCCACACCTCTAACCACTCAACTACCGTAGCCCCTAAAATAAAAAGTAAAAGAAAGTAAAAAACGCACAGTCTTTATGTTCTACTTTAACAGATGTAAGTCCAAAACTAAATCTAGAAATAAATAATTCTCAAATAAATTAAAACAAAAAAAAAACACAAAGCAAATCAGAATTTTTTTTACCTGCTGCCCGAAGCTTATATCCCTGACGAATGATTTTTCTGAGAGTGAGATTAATTTCCCGCTTTCTCTTCTGAGGTATATATAATGGGATAGCGCCAGAACTTTTAAATTAATATTGCCAGTGGGGAGATCACCTGTTTGTAAGGTTACGCCACTAATTAGATCGTACATGATTTTGTGTAAAACATATTTAAGTTTGTCGTCCCTATACACATATGCAACCTATAAAAGACAAGTGTGTTAATTATTTCCTTTGTAGTAATGGATGATATGAACAAAAACGAGTATATAATCCTGAGTATATAAACGAGTATAATCTACCGAACATAAGCGTGAAATATTAGCGCGAAAATAAGTAAATAAAAATCAACGCCTTCCGACTGTACTCTAGCTAACGTGAATAAATACTTGGTTTAGAGGTGTATATCTTTATTAAATGGGACTTTCCACGTTGTAGCAAACAACGAAAAATTCTAAAAGAACAACATCGCTGCCTCTTCATACTGGGCTGCGCACTTAAAATGGCTCAAGAGCCGGTAATGGCATAGAAAAAAAAAAAAATAGGATGCGGAACGTCACATGACTTTCTCTTAATGCATTTATTAACATTATAAATGGCAAATGTCTGTCAATCTTGGAATTTATACAATACAGTTTGTTGCCCTTCATTACGAGCGAAACATACATTTTCCTTTTTGGTTCTTAGGACACGGAAGTTACCTGAATATGTCTACATTGAGTAGATCACCATACAGCGTCTTTTTCAATCCGCAACATATGTAATATTAACTGAGAATATATAAAAATCAAAAATTAGAAAAGGAGGAAACTTAAAGAATCATCTGACTTATCAACGTATACTTTTTTTTTAAATTGCCAGTATTAAATGCTACATTCCAGAATAGCCACTTCAATTAAAACATAATTTTGGAACTTCTGCTATTGCTTAAACTGATCTAAATCCATTTTACAAAAAAAAAAAAAAAAAATTCTTTAATTATAACAATAATATTACCACATAGAATGTTTACTATTTTAGAAACACAAGACGATTATTAATGTATACCAAAATTTAATTTTAATTTATTTTAAACCTTAATGTCTCAAATAAGAATAAATGGACTTAGTCCATTGCCACTTAAATCAAAAAATGAAAACATAGACAATAAGAACAATTTTTAATCTAATTTGATGCCGATCCCCAATATTCTAAACTCATTATGCTAACTATAATATAAAAGAAGTAATACGCACCTTCAAGGGTTGCTTCTCGTAAAATGTACTATGCTTAATAAATAGAGATGGGGATATCTCATAATTATTGATGGTCTAAATTTGGCACCACTGACTAAAGAAAATGTTTTTTCTCCTGGATGTAGCTGTAATAAATGATCAAAAACAGGTCCACCATGCGTAATAATCCATTCTCCTAAGCTGAGACCGCACTGTGTAATTTCAATATGGTTTTCAAGGCATAGTCTTCTATTACACTTAAAGTTAACAACTACGTTTTCCATTTTATATCTGAAAAAAGAAAAAACACAGGTTTATACGTATAAGTAACAGTGGGACAGACAGAACAATGTTGCTTTGTTGAACCTAATTTTCGAGCAGTGAAAACTGCCCCTATTAAAAGACAGGCGAGGTATCTGGTATAAACATTCCAATTCAATGAAAAACACTTAAGATTCCGGGTTGAAACCGCATCAGTGGTTTGCTAAGAACAATTATTTACATTGGTAGAGAAGGGGCGTGGCTCCTTCCTCCGCCATTTCTACCCCTTCTCTTCCAAGGTTCATTGCTCAATTAGTTTTCAAGCTGTAAAGATCCTGACGAGGCTCATTGCAATATGCAAAACGTCGGTTTCTAGCAAAGCACTGACGCAGTCTCAACCCAGACACTCGTGCTTTTCATGAAAATGGCCGGGGAAACCTAAGAGGTCATTCCAATTGAATATTTGATCCCAATCATTCGAAGCTTCAAAGAACTAAAACAGTTGTACAAAGTACTAAACAGTTGCAGCGTTCCTATTGGTAAGTAGCAGTGGACTTAGTCTGAGAACTGAAGATTACACTGTTGTTTTTTTTCTCTAGGTGCACTTTCTGATAATGAATTTATTGATCTAATAATTTTAAAATGTTAAAACAAATGTTTCATTTGTGAACTTCTACTGAATATTAATTTATTTTAGCAATTTCATTTAAACCTTAAAATTTGTTTAATTAAAAGAGGGCAGTAATGTGATTACTTTTTAGAGATAAAAAAAAAATCACTTTTTCTCTCTAGAGATTAAAAGTACAAGTTTAGTTATTGATTTTAATTAAATGATGTCACTATTCAACTGTTGCAGAATAAAATAAATTATTAACAAAGGTTTACTGGTGGCAGCCAGAATAAACGAGATTTGTGGCACATATACAAGTGCGCTCTTTCAAAGTATTTAGGTGAGAAGTAAACTAGCACGGACAGCATTCAGCAAGCTTTACTTAAAATCTGGGTGGGGGAGAATGGAAAAATCAAATATATAGTTTGGGTCCGCAATGATCGATTACATCTATGATTTTATCCGTTGTAACATGCTTCAGTTTCTTGGTTCTGACCGATTTCAGATTCTTATCCATTATCAGAGTAAGGCTTTCAATTCGTGTAGAGAGTTGATAGCCTTACTCTGACGATGGTTGAGAATCTAAAATCGTCAAAAAAAAAAGAAAAAAAAAACATGCTAAGACAAATAAAATCATAAAACCATGGAACTTAGAGAAAATCCTACAAGTGTGTGTGGGATCAGATTTAGTGCATCCGACATCACTTTGAATCTTGAGGATCCACTCAGTAGAAAATGTGGGCGGAAAAATGAAACATCATTGCAATGTTTAGGGAGTGCGATACTGCTCGCAGGCGATTCCTAAATTTGACGCTTGCAATTTGGTGCGGAGCATGAGATCTGAGATCTCTCTCTTTCTTCAGCTCAGACGTTTAAAAACTGATGTGAGATGTATAATTCTTCCCTAGGCAGGTCCCCACTTCTAGATTAGAATCTTTACTTTGTAAATATAATGCAAACTCCATCAAAAGATAATAGAGAATAATCTTAAATAGCAAATGTTATTATTTTATGGATAAACAACAAGAATTCTATCCAAAATTTGGTAAGAAAATAACAACTAAGTGACGTTTAATTCGGTCATGATCATTTGGTCATTCGAAAATGCCAAACGAGTACGACTGTCACTAATGACAGAACTATTAATTGGAAATGGCAGGGCAGAAAATAAGTTTAAGTAGTAACTATTCGCGTCTAGATTTTCTGCAAAACTCCTATGACTACAGAACAAGTATGCTTAAGAAACATATGCAACGCATATGCCCTTATAACTTTTCAGCCTTTATAAGTTTTGTCAGGAAGAAAAAAAAACGCACAGCACGTATTGTGTAAGAGAGGTGGGCATGGTTGGCTGTGGATTCAACTTCTAGGAGAAGAAAAGCTGGTGATTTAAGCTTCATGAACGATCTCACTCCGGATTTCTGTCAGATCAAATGCTGGAATGTACTATTATAAATGGACGTCAATTATATATTTCTTATTTACTTGTTTTTTTATGTACGAGTATAATGTTTTTCTTTACAAATTACGAATTTTATAATAATAAAAATCGAAGGTAGGCACAATTCTCATTGTTGAAGAACACAAAGATCACATAGGCGAATGATACTAGTAAATAATTCAATAGAATAATAAACAACCATTACAGAATAAAATTGAACATTTAATAAAATTAAATGATGAAAATTCACCTTACCTTTTTGGGTTTCTAAAACAAAAATTCTTTTGCTAACTTTACTAAAGTATTACTGAATAGAAACAATCTTGAAAAGTAACTTCAAATTAAATTACATGGCCGTTACAATCTCATTTAACCTGTCATAGTGAATTGATAATAACATTTTTCGTATTGAACATTTTAAAAGGTCATTTAAGTACATGAGTATATATTATACATTTAGTATCTTTTGTTAAATATTATTGTTTAGACTGTATTAGCAACAATTTATTTTATTACGAATGCGTCCAAAGACGGTGGCTCCCTCCCAGATTATTTTCTTTGAGCTATATACATAAGTATGTATTATTTACTCTAGTTAATTTATTTAAAATGCACTCTATAGACACTGGCACTAAGCTTTTTGTTAGGTAGCTTTATAATATAAACATCAGTTATGAGGTTACAATTAGCTGGAGCTTGATCTAAACTTATCTAATATACATACATTTTCAAAACAATTCCCCTAAAATTTTCAGCTCTACCCTTTGGCAAATACTAAATGAGTTTTCATTATTTTAAGCATTTAGGAATCAATTTATAAATTAAACTTGACATTTTATATCATATGAACCAAATCAAACTAACGCATTGAAATTTTGATTTATTTTTGGGAATACTTACAATTCGTAAATAACAACTTCATATCTCTCATCTGGAGCTGTTATATCTTAGAGGGCATAAGAGCCGGGCCCCACCTGTACCATTTCATACTAAAAGCATAATTTATTAATAAAACATTTTTTTTATTTTAAGAGATAAGGATACTCATATCAGTGGTAGCTGTCGAGATCTTTTCAGTTATCCGCTTTAGAGATTCTATTCCACGTTCCTTTTTGCAGATTTGAGGACATTCTACATTTGCAATCACTAGAATGATATGAGAAGCTAAGACCAATACTTATCGCTAAGTCTGAAAGAGAAATTATTTTTAAAATTCCATTTTATGTTGATATTTAATCAAAGTAAATTATTTAAAAAAAGTTACACTTTGCAGGAAGCGTGACCTCCTAGCTCCCCCAGAACTCTCCTAGAAACAGTTTTCTTGGGAAAAGTTTTCAATAAAAGTGATAGATTTATACACCTTTGCTTGGTATACCATGTTTAAAGAAACTCGTTGTTATCTTTATCTGGAAAATCATAAAAAACTGAAAAAAAATTGTTCAGTTAAGTGACATTTCCGATCAACCTATTTTCATCATAGTCGGAATTTTGGCAACACATTTTATTCTTATTAATACTACATAGGTCAAATAAGTGTATAATATTGTGAAATACTACTTCAGAGTAAAGTCTGACGTCACCTTTTTCCAGAACCCCTCTAAAATGAATTTTACCCAAAAAATATTCAAATGAAATTGATAGACTACATTCATGCAATGTTCAGGCAAAATTTAAACAAAATCGTTGGTGCCATTTTTGAGAAAATCACAAAAAACTGAAAAATCCTTTCATTAAATTCTTCCAGTTGATAGATTTTGAATAAAACCTTCGTTGTCGGGTCCTCTAGTAGAATCTAGACGAAATGTCAAGTTTGAACTTTATGCGAATGTGCTCCTTAAGATAGTATGCGAGCTCGACACCTGCAAATCATCGAGTCATAAACACGTACCATCACATAATTGCGATTGCGAATTTGATTGGCAGCATCCATTATTCCTTCAAGTAACTGTTCATGTGTCTTTATTTCAAAAGTGCATACGAATTGCTTTAGGTGATCCTTTAGGTGAAACTTGCAGTGAATTGATGAAGTATCATGTAAAAACCTTCCAGCCGTGTCAAACCAGACGGATATGAACTGTTTGCACCCTTTGAGCATCCTTCTTAGCCTCCTTGCTACCATAGAGCCAACAGTGACTTTATTTAGCACTATTTGATTAACTTTCCCTGAATGTGCTCTCAGCTTTTCCTTACTGCTTTCACGGGCAATCAAATGCTTCAATTCCAGTGATTCCACATGTAGCAGCGCGCAAGTCGCAAGAAAAAGACAATATTGGACTTGAGAGTTATTTCGAAGTACTCAGCAGGATGATCTATGAAGGCGACTTCCCCATGAAAGTTCGTAACCGATCTACCTACAGGAGAACTTAGCTGTTGGTCCATCATCACTCTCTAATATCATTTGCCCAATTATTGTTTTGTTCTTAGTGGTGCCAAGCGGTTTACTTTGGGGCATCCTCTTGCTGCATAATTCCCTCTCTGCTTAGGTAACGGGATTGGAGGCCAAAACATTATTTTATTTGGACGTTATCTGTAAATACCGCAATTTTCCCCACGGTTGATGTGACCATCTTTTGTTCACTAGATTTTTGTCTTTCCTTGAGATGCTTATCTCTTTTGTGCATCTGTAAATGTTAACTGTCACGCTTCTGCTTACTGTTTGGTAATAGCTGCAACTGTTTTTTTTTTACTTTTTTCTTTTCTCTTTTGTAAACGTAACCATATACTCACACTCTCGCTTCTATTAATTACACGTATCTGTAATTACTATACATTTAATTACCACCGCATCTGCTTACTATTTGGTGATTTACCACTAATGTTGTTCTTTGTTTCCTTTATCTTCATACTTTCTCTTACCGTTGTAAGAGTAAGTATTGCGATCGTGTTATCGCCAGATATGCACGTTTTTAGGTCCACTGAGTGAGAATTTTTTTTTGTGAAATTGGCCTGTAACATTGCAATTTTAAAGCAAATTTCTTTAAATTGTATTAATTCGAATAAGGAAAAGTCTTGTGAGTGTTAATATCAGATTTTTTTTTTCATTTATGCTAGCATAACCACACCAACAAAGAAACCACGTTTCTACACACATAAACACATACACAAACATATTTCGCACGTGTGTTCAGTTGCAGGTTTAGCTTTAATAGCTTCCAGTATCTTTAAATCGTTGTGGTTGGTTCCGCAGAGCTGGAAAACATCAGTGACATTTTCCGTGATAGCCTGCTTCTTCTTGTCATCATCGACGAGTTTCGGGCGTTCACCCATCGTCAGGATGTTACTGTCAAACAGTGGAATAACATAGACTTGCACAGGGCAAATTTAGTTGATACCTCGAGTGCAAGTCTATGTTATTACACTGCTTGACAAAAACATCCTGATGATGGGCAAACGACAAGAAGAAGCAGTCTATCATGGAAAATTTCTCTGATAATCTTCGCATCTCAATTTTTGAGGGATGAGTCAATTTTCACGCCAAGTCACGTGAAAGTCCATTTTCACGTTTGAGGGGTGTGTTGTCAATTATAAGTAATTGTTTATTTTTATGTGCGTTCCAGCGTCTGATCACCTTATCATATCGAACAATATCTTTCCGTATGTGTGGAATGTTCGACTCGAACAGTTATTTTTTTTGCATGATGAAAATAAATATATACTTAATTTGAATTGTTGACAAGGTTTTGAATAACTTGTAGCGAATTTAAAAAAGGAAATTTTTGAAGAGCGACAAATGAAATAGGTAATAATAATGTACAGAAAATATGTTTGCTTTATTTTCATACTAATACAAGTGAGCTCATAATTAAAAATAGTTTACAATGTAAACATTTTCTTGTTGGAATTATAGTTGGCAAATTATATATTAATTAATAATAATCATAAATTTTGAAAGCGTACATATTTGGAAATTTTTATTTTATTTTATTTTACCTTATAGAGAACTTGGAAATGTAAATACCATAAGAGTCAATTTTCGCAATTTAAAATTTTATTTCATATTATTGTGGTTACATACAGAATTTGTATTATTATTAGGTCTGGTAAATTAATACTAATTTGGGAATAAATAGAATTTAACAAAATATGTTAAGATTTCATATTAAGATTCCATATTCATATTAAGATTTATAGAACATTCTTTTCCTAGATTATTTTTTAAAAAAAGTTTGGTAAGAATATCAGGCAATGTTTAAAAAAGAGCATAATTTATTTGTTTCGGAACTATTACTTACTTTTTGTGTCTGTCTTGTATGTAATAGTAGCAGCTTTTCATCTATTAAGCTTCGTAATATCTTTAAATAATACTAGGTAAATTTGCAATGTAATTTAAAATAAAATACTGCCACTTTTAAAGATCTAAAACGTAAAATTTGTGAACAAAAATAAAATCTATAATCTTCAAGTAACTGCAGAGGAAAATTTGGAATAAGCATGCTTATCTTGGTTGAATGCTAGTACTAGAATGCTAATTTTTCTTTTACAACAAGCATGAAAATAAGGAATAATCACATGTATTTTGCATTTAGGATCTTTTGCTTGTAATCAATTGCTTGGGTCCAAGCAAGCACAAGCCAGAGATAAGGAGAAATTAAACTAATACAATTTATTTTAGCTTTGAGTTCAGTTTTAGTTTTTTCATGCAATAAAAACAAAAAAAAATTGAAGCCACATAATATTTGCATTCAGTTATATCAAAATTAAAGCAGGATTTCAAAATATTTTTGTAATTTTTGTTCTGTTGGAAATCTAACCATGAGATAATTTCAAAATTAGTATCTTGATCTCAAACGAAATATCCTGGTTTGTTTTTTACTCTAGCCTATACATCGTTCCATCACACGGTTTCTATCTTCTGAGAGGATTACTACGCAATTTGTGGAAAGAAATAAGTAGGGCTAAAGAATTGTTTTGCAGGGCTATGTTAAGCCTTGGTACGAGAACATACAATAAACGACTGCCGAGAAAAGACAATGCCAAATTTTATTATTTATATCACCGGTAGTGCTCAACACAGCGTCCTGAACCATATATTTTTTTGACAATTGAGCTACCTCCAACAATTTTTGACTATTTCTAGGACCTGAGATAGATATAGATACATTCTTAATAATTTTACTGATTTCACAATGTTTGCCAATTCGTGACAGCAACATTCCAGTACAATAATTGCAAAAGAGAGTGATCAAACACAGTTCTCTAAATTTAGAAACTATGAATGAAATTATAAATGAATTTGTTGAAGACAAAGCTAGCGAACTGAAGTTTTTAAAATTTCTTTGATTTTATTGTTCCGTTACATTTATAGTAATGTATACGAAGCTACGTTCCAGGAAACTTTGACTATTCTGCAGTAGTTGGTCATTAGACTCAATCTTGAACATTTTCGAGCGGAAGATTCCGATTTCAAGAAGCTAAGAATGGTAATGAGAATACTTTTGTCAACCGGACAGGATGTAATGGCAAGGTATAGACGTCCATCATTAATGACATTATTATTATTATTAATTATCATTTATTAATGACAAGCAAGCGCTTACATATTTTAATGGTCAATCGCGCTCAATATGATCCTGAGGTACGGAGAAAGATCTAGTCACTCGCCACCATTATAATTCCCGGATTTCCGACAAACTGAGGGAATAAGAATACGCACTTTAAGATGAAAAGAACGGATGGGTCTATCAGGTATGCTTCATATTGTATTTTTCCAAAGAAAGGTAAACATATTTTATCGAGTAACGCCCCACACTATGGTTTGAGTTAAAGCGACCAGAAATAACAGAAAATATGAACCACGAAAAGAAGAAGCGAGAAGCGCATTCAATTTTTCAATGTATAATTCCACGGAGAGCATGGGAAGCGGCAGTACACTACCATTGGAATATGGTTCGGAGCTCGGGGAACCATTTCTAGCCTCACTGCCGCTTTCTTGAACAAATGCACACCTCAGTTTGGTTGAATCTGTCATTGCGGACTCATTAGGAATACACCACGCTACATCTATGATGCACAGATGATCACAATTTTGTTTTCATTTAACTGTTCTATTGACATGACAATTTGTGCCTTTAAGATTTGACAAAGATATGTAATATATATTATTTTACAAGTTTAGAGAGACCGATTTTATTAACTATACTATGTATACGTTTTTAAAAATGTTATAAATAATTGCCACTCTTTTGTGATTGACGAATTAATAATACTATTTTAACTTTTGGAACGTAATATTTAAGAGGACTTTTTTCAGCAAGAAATATTACTCTCTTTCAAAATTCCAAAATTCGTATGCAATATTTGACTATGGCCTCAGGCAGCCACTTGTCTTGACATGGACCTGAGTTTTATAAGGATTTGACAGGGAAAACGGAATTACTTAAAAATTATTTAGGTGCAAGAATGCAAAAAAGAATTACATTTCAAGTGGTGAGTTAAGGGAAAACAGAAAGAAGCTTGAACTATAGATCTGAGAATAAGCAGCCTGGAATGACTAGGATGATGGAGTCTCTAACGTCAAGGTGTGATTGAAAATTGTAACCGTTAAGACTAGTAGATGTTTAAAATTAGTTTTCTATTCAATGTATGGTCCAAAATTTTTTAAAACCCATTATTTATATTTTGAAGATAAAAATGCAAAGAAGGATGATTATTTTATTATTATTTATTTTTTAATTTCCACTTCTCTATTTAAAAACAATAATATTAAAAATTACTTTTTTGACTAATGATGATAGTACACAAAAAAAAGGCTCTTCTCTGTTATTTTGTAAATTTATTGCCATGATAATCAAGTTTTTCGAGAATACTTTTTAAAAGAAGTACTTTCGAAACACTATTGACTAGTAATTTTAAGTAATTATGCTCTCTTTTATTGCAATTTGTTTTTATAATTATGGATGTAGATGTTTCTCTTTTTAAATTTAATTAAATTACTTTTAAAAAAATTATATATATAGTATATAATAAATAATTCATATATAAAAAATAATAATAAAATTATTCTAATTAAATAAAAAATTAAAAAAGTGTGTTACTTTTCTTATAAAAGTGAACAATCGAATGAACCAGCATTCATGTGTCAATTTAGCTTAATTTCATACAACTTATGGTTGAGAAAGAAATAAATAAATAAATAATTAAAAAATAATAAAAAATTGTAAATTTTGTGACAGTACAATTGTGAAAACAATGAAAAATATATTATTGTAAGTACATTTAAATTTAAAAAGAAATCCTATTTAAGCAGTATCTGTAACAGGCGATTATAAAAAAAATAAAAACATTTTGGAATGCCTGTAACCTCTGCAGGCTGCAAGACACTCAAAAATACACACATTTATTAACATTTTTTGAGTACATTCACAGCCACCAAAACACACACACACAAAACGACACACTTAAATAAAAATAAAAATATCAAAACTCGAAAACTAGGTTTAAAAAAAATAGTTTATTTTACAGCTAAATTGTAACAAAAAAAAAAAAGAAAGTAAATATAATACACTTACTAGTCATGTATAACAAATCATGAAGGAATGGATTAATTATAAAAAAAAAAATAATAATAATAAAAAGAAGATAAGTAAGTGTGCCTAGTGGGATGAGTAAGCCAGTGATAACGAAGAGTCAAGATTTTGAAATGATGATGAGAAATAATTAGTGTATCAAGATAATATAATATACGTGAAAAACACTTGTTTTTCATGAAAATTGCCGCGGAAATCAATAAGAGCAAATTATATATAGGTGTTAGCAGGAATGATCAAGAATGTGTTTTGAAGGCTGAGAAGAGATATAAAAGAATGAAGCCTCTTTTGAGTATTTGCCATACTTTGTGATCAATGTTGGAGCAGAGAAATGTGGATTGGAGAGCCCAATATTTCGATTTACTGCTGCTTTCAGGACGGTTATAGTTTAAAGTTAGAACTAAACATAGGCACACACAGAAAAATTATAACAGAGAGCATCTTTCAAATTCGTTAAAAAACTTTAGTAACAAGTAAAAATTATGGATGCTAGATTTAAAGAAATAAAAAGGTAGCTAAGTAAAGTCATGGTCACGAAGATACCAAGTACTTTACTTGGGCGGAAGCAAGATATAGGAAGAATAAAAGCAAAAATTCAAGGCTGCGAATTTAGAGAAGACAGATTAAGGCACATTTTTTAATGGAAGTAACTTGTCTTATTTATGTTCCTCAAGTATTTATGTGAAACAGGGGTCAAGCAATGGAAAGTATACATAGCTGCAAGATTATTAAAAGAACTTGGATTCAAATTTTCTGTTTCAAGTTCTGTAATTTCTCTGGACTATTTGGTATTCACAAGACACTCAATATAGTCTATCACTTGTAACATTTTATATCTCTGTTCAGAATTTTCCTACTTCGACTTTCTTGCTACTGTCTTCCTCCAAGAAATTTTACTGTCTTCCTCTCTTCTTGGTTTCTTCAGGTTCTAGTCTGGAGCTTTCAGCTGGTCACCTGCCACTTCCACTTCATTTCCTTTATTTGCAGCTATATGCTATTCTTTATTGGATCAATGATCACAATTCCTCATTGTTAAATATTTCTGGTTATAAATATTAAGAATGCGACGCGGTCATCGGTTAATAAAGATATGGAAGTACAAGCAAATCTTTTTAACCGACTATGCAGTTTTGAAGGCTCAAAAAGACTGTTTGACATTCATATTAAAATTAAACAATTTTAATTTTGAGGAAGAGGATCTTATTTTCCCATATTAGAGAAGAGTGAACAATAGCTGCATTGGCATTGCTGATTCTAATTCCCACAACGTTGCAGGTATCACGACTAGTGTAGCTTCCCTAGATTTATGAAAAATTCCTTCTGCTCTACCAGGCCATTGTTCCGCTCAAACCTTTATCCGATATCCTATTCACCCTATTTTTTTTTTATTTCCTGTGTATAGAGATAGCATATTCGGACAGTTGGAGAGAGACTCAGGTCCCAGCGCAGAGATCATAAAAAAATAAAGAGTTGTGGAAGGAAATTTTTATCTCGTTGGCAACACTGCAAAAGAAAAAGGAGAAATAAAATTCTGTACTGCTGCAAAAAATATTGTTAAATAAGTATGATTTTAGAAGAATGACACAAAGTTAGATGCAAATACTAGGTAGCTTACAGTCAAAATCGGGAGAAAATCATATACATTTTGCTTGCAAAATCTTTGCTTATAGTTGCTTGGTTCTAATTAAATAAGCAAAGGACTAGTAAATGTATACATCTACTTTAACAGGAAAGGAAATTTAAGCACGACATTTGAGTCGTAGAGACACTTAGTAAGAAAAACTGCGGTTGCTCAAGTTGCTCAAAGATCTCACACATTAGTGCCTCTGTGCCGTAATGGACGCGCCCAAATACCTAGACCGCATAACATAAATAAACTATATATATGTATTTTACAGATAAAATAATAATTACAATAAAACATAATACTTAGTTTTTGTGCATTCGCGGCACGTGGGAGTATTTTTTTTTTTTAAATTATTTTGTGAATTATTTATTTTATTTATATTTTAAAAAAATGATATTGGGCTCTTGTTATTATTTTACTATAACTACATAAAAGACGGTAACTTAGTTCGACAATTTCTGACAATGTGTACTTCTATTAAAAATAATAAAAACACAAACAAATGTACATTTTGACACACTACGTATACGCATTTTCATCCAAGTCTATCATCTAAAGTAGTAGTAATAATAATATTTTTAAATTTTTTTTGTTTTTTTTTTAATATGCTTATCTTAAACACACTACAATAAATAAATTAAAACTCAGCTGTTACAGTTGTACATTTAGAGTTTACACAACTCTATAGCAATTTTTTTTGTTTTTAAAAGTTTTTTTTTAAGAGAGGTTTTTTTTTTAATTTTTTAATCGTAAACTTTAATTTTTTAATTGTTTAATAAGACTAGAATATATGATGGTTTTTGGCCGGCAGTGTCTCATCCTAGAAACTCGACCATTTGAAAAAATTTCTTTTCTTCCTCACGAAGGAGCAATGCCTCGAGACAGCCGGCGAAATACTTGCTGGCAAAACAGTCTGATCTAAACATAAAAATAATAATTAGTTCATATAAATAATCCAAGAAGTAAAAAAAAAAAATAAACAAAACCGAGTAATATATGTGTCCAATTTTTCATATTAATATATTGATAATTTCGTTACAATTATTTCCAGATTTTTCTATACTAATTAATAGAATCTTACAGTAAGGATTTGCATTCCGATTAACGGCACATATTGAACGGAAGGCAATCCGGTTGTTAAGCGCCACAATATACTTTTGCTGTCACCGTCATTTTGTAACACTTTATAACTTTTAAGTCTGAAAATTCTTACCGATAAGTAAGAAGGCTATTCCGTAAAGCAATATAAAAAAAAATTCAAATGATTTCGTTTACGAATTAATCTTCTTACTGATGTTATGAAGAAATTTAATGAGGATCGGTCAAGAAAAAATATTCAATTATGCCAACGTTTCGACAGAGTTTCCTGACTTTATCAAAGCTTTAATATATAGAAAGTCGTGAAGATGTGGAGAAAGAATTTTTAAACTTACACATTTGTTACATCGCAGAAACATACTGATGCCCATGTGAACTAAAAAAAACAATCTTAAAGGGCATACAGTCTGAGTTCATCCAAAGGCAAAATAACAACCCAACTAAACTATTTACAAGAGAAAGAGGGCTGTAATAGAATACTCCTTAAAAGCATTATTGAACTCTATTTACTGTAATCCTTCCCCTCAAGGGAGAGAATATTATGAAGTGGCGGTCGTGCGTGCATCTTCGTGATGGACTTTCTAGATTTCTATGTAGTCTATTACAATCCTCGAGTTTAGAATCAGTGGATTTAAGTTTCGCCAAGAGTTAATACTTCTTAATCCAATTTTTAACAATCTTCGCGTTTTCCGTGCTAGTGCTGTCTGTTCGAAAACGTTGTTTCATGGTTTCCTGACGATTTGATATGTGCATAGTGAGAGTTACCTTACAGCGTACTTCCTATATGGTCATCGACCGGTTTCTTTGCTTCGCCATCTTCAGGCAAGCATCGTGACAGTGTCCACTAGTCAGTCACATTCACAACCCAGTCATACAACATACTCAGAATGCTTGAAACCAGTTGATGACCAGAGAATGAACAATACTATTTCGGAAAAAATCAGATGTTTCCAATACTACGGATCCACCATATTTTTGAGGATTCCGCTCAAACCGCAGTGTCTAATTTTGATAACTGTTTGAAAATAATATTTTGTCACTCTTACAGAAGTAAAAACCAGATATAAGAACATAGTGGGGTAAAACATTGAATTTCATCATTCTAAGTATATAAATTTTGTTTGTTTTAAACATGAGATCCATCCAAACTGTGGTAAAACATTTTACGTTGTTTTGAAAGATATCAGAACTAACACAGTACACAGTAAAAAGGAACAACTAATTTTTCAGTTTTCCTTTAAGGTAAAAGTATTATCAGGATTCCAGCCGCAATATTATGGCTTTTGAGAAGTACAATAAAAACTACAAGGGTACAGCAAAAGCTTTTTAATATGATAGTAAACAATAAAAACTACGTTTACTGCAAAATTAAAATAAAGTAAAAATAAAAAATTAAAGAAGCAAGCAAATACCTAAACCTCAGGCTCTGCACCATGCAATTGTTTGATCCATGTTTGTATATTCTCCATTTCATCCTGTAGTAAAAGGACATCTAAACAGCCTTTGAAGTAATCTGTTGTGAAGCAGTTCTTCCTAAAAGCCATTTTATATAAAGCTTTATAAATAAAAATTTAAATGCAATTATTGGTATCCAATTTTTTTTTGTATCACAAAAAATAAAAATAAAAAGAATAAGTAATGTGCTGGGTTGGGTATATAAGTAATTTCTTTTTTCTTTCTTTATTCAAAATAACAACGTTTAGGCTGCTAGCGCGAGAGTGGCTACATTGTTTAGCAGCCCCCAGTAAAACTTGAAACGCAGTTTCGAGTTAAACCTAACGACTGTTACACCAGAACCAACCACCCAAAATCAATTCAGAAAAAAGTGGTTCGTACAAAAGTGGTAGTAACATTTAGTGGAGCAGTTGAGTAGCAGAGAGAGTTGAGAGTACTGGAGTAGAGAATCTTTGGAGTAGTTTTCAAACAAAATCTGAAAATCTTAGGACCCCTATTCTGTAAAGTCGCACTCAAGTTTAACAGATTTTCTTTACTTGTTGTGATGGTTGGTTCCGCAGAGCTGGAAAGCATCAGAGA
>JAAEAF010010834.1:0-15362 GCA_011037195.1 Triatoma infestans | reverse complement strand
GCTCGGAGGGGTAAGGTGCGTCTCTATTGGATACCCGGACATGCGGGAATAGAGGGCAATGAGAGGGCGGATCAGTTGGCCAGGGGGGGATCATCGTTACCATTTTGTGGTCCTGAACCAGCCCTTGCCGTCACAAAGAAGTTTCGTGATAATCACATTAGACTTTGGGAGATGAGAGTCTTGGAGAAATGCTGGGGGGACACGCAAGGGTGCCTCCAAGCTAAAAGATTTATACAAGCAAGTAAGCAGGGAATTTCGGACTATCTCCTGTCCCTCAGTAGGACAGGTCTGAGGACCTTGGTGGAGGTAGTGACCGGACACACTTGGGTGTCTAGTCACTTGTTTAACACAGGGAGGACGTCTAGTCCCATTTGTCAGAACTGCGACGACGGAGTCAGGGAAACGGTGTACCACTACTTATGTCAGTGTCCCTGGTAATAGGTTTCGCGTATTTGGGAGGGCACCACTCTCGCAGGATTGCCTGGGCGAGTTGGAGTTTAGGGATATCTTGGGATATTGCAGACTAACGGTAAGCTACCGGGGGAGATCAATTAAGGGGATATGGGGGGTATCGGGGGGATAAAAGCCACATAGGCTTAGGTCCCACGCCATTGGCACCCGGAATAATAATAATAATAATAATAATAACCAATTCTGTCCATATATTTAATTGTATTTAATATTACGTATCTACATAAAGGATTATAATATATAACACGAAAATGACACTCTACCAAGAATGTATTTCTCCACCAAATCCAACTAGAATAAATTTTTCTGACAGCATATTTCGGGAAATCCATTCAGTAAATTGATATTTCCGGTTGACCGATTTTAACCAGAACCTTATTTTAGGGTTCCTTAGTAGAACTTCCATTTTATTCACTCAATTATTTATCAATCAGTTTGTATGTTTTGCCTTCAGAAGGGTAGAAAACTCATGTGTTTCATTAATCTTGTAGCAATCTATTAAAGGTTTGCTTTAATTCTGATATCTTGTTGATGATTGTCTTGGCTACAGGTTTCAGGACACGTGATATATATATATATATATAGAAATATAGGGTAACGTTTTGTGTCAGTATCTACTTAATCATCACAACCTAACTTGGGCGATACAATTTGTTCTGAGCGATATTTCAATATAACAAAAAGGAAGAAAGTATTAATATATAATCTTCTGATTACTATTAGGGTGGAATTTGGGGCCTATTTTGGTAAAAATCTGGATCACAAAAGTAAGCTGATTGATTTGAGATGGTTCTTCCAATTGAGAGGCGAGTTAGTAAATTTGGGTAGCGTGCCGTGGTTAGACAGCGAGGAGGATAAGAGACTTTGTGCATTATGTACGTTTGGAGTGAGGGAGGATCTTTTCCACTTTTTGGCAGAGTGTCCGAGATTAAATGAGCTTCGCATTAATATATATGGGATGCTTCAATATTTCCGGACCCCGGATTGTTCAGTTGCTATCCTCTCTAGACTATCACCCACTTATAAAATTTTCCAGAAAAGCATGGAGTCTTAGAATTGTAATTCTGAAGGGAGACGATTTTTCCATTCATAACTTTTAAATCTATACAGTTATTTTAGTTAGAAGTGGTCAGTTTATTTTTACAATTTTTGTTTTCTATTAATATAATTATAAAATCAACACAATCATAACTTTGTATTTCATTACCAGAATTTGCTTGTTTCTTTTATTTAACTATCTTTATGTCTGTATTATTACATATATTACTTCCTTCTATTTTTTACTTTACATTATAAAATTTGGTGAAAATATTATTTAATGTTTCTTTCACTGTTATATGATTTCATTTTTCTTTTATTATTATTATTATTAATTATTATTTTCTTCTAATGAATGTACCAACTCCTGCAGACGGCTATTAGCCATGCAATATTTCCTTATAAATTTATCATTTATGTATGTATATTTTGTATAAGAAATACAGGTTTATTATTATTATTATTATAAAATTCTGATATTAATATTAGTACCTTCATCATAATACTGGGTTTGTACTCTTGGAGACAGCCATCCATAAATCGGAAGTACATGTTCGCATAGAACAGGAGCGCTATGATAAACAAGCTATACAGAAGCTCTATCCTATTTTTTACTCACAATTACCTAACAACAATCAGTGACCTCAAACAGAAGTTGTTTTTTTTTGTAATTTAAGGCGCGTCAACGTCTGTGATTTTTGGCGGCCGGAGCTTTCTCAGAGCACTGCCGGCTCCCGGAATGTTCTCTCGCTGTATATAACACTTTCATCAACGAATAGTGAGCTGTAGAGGCTCCTAGCCAGAAAAAAAATCTAGCGTGTGATACCACTGAGCTAATCATCCCTTCCCTCCAAATACAATATGCAACTTGCAATACTAACATGTACCACTGTTATTGACTTTATTAATATATGAATAATGTTTAAGCGGCAGACATTAAAAAAAAAATCATCATTATTTATTGGACTAGTTTTAGACTTGGCACTTCTTTTAAGTATTCAATATCAAATTTCACTTGCAATGGTTTCAGCAATTGAGAACAAAAAAAATCATTCGCACGTTAGGCTATGTTATAGAATACTGGATAGAATAATCAATACTGAATACAGCATACTTTAACTTTGAAGTTTAAAAAAATATACTTAAAAAAATAAGCCACTGAATTTGTAAAAAATATTTATTCTCGTGTTAAATAATTATATATTTTTCCATCACAGCTGACACTATTTAAAAAGGATTATAAAGAGAGGATAGATAGATAATAGATAAAAACTTTATTACAAATTTACAAATATGTACAGCAAGGGATTAGCTCAGTGGTAGCGCGCTGGACTAGCAACGCGGAGATCACGGGTTCGAATCCAGCTGTGCTACCCTTAGATTTTCTAGGCTGGGGAGGTGAGTTGTCCAACGTTCCACTTTGAGCTCCCCTTTCAAGTGATAGTAACGTCACGGTCGGAGTGGGCTAAAAGTTGGGAGAAACGGGGCCGGATTGGGGGATCCTGGTTTACGGATGGGTCCAAAATGGCCTGCGGAACTGGAGCCGGGATTTATGGGGTCAAACCGGAGGTACGTATTGCGAGGCCTCTCGGGGGTTACTCCACAGTATTCCAGGCTGAAGTGTATGCAATAAAGATCTGTGCTGAGGAGAACCTGCGTATGGACTCTAGAAATAGAGAGATATGTATCTTCTCGGACAGCCAGGCTGCGCTAAACGCTCTTCGGGCGTTCAGAATCACCTCCCCTTTGGTCAGGGAGTGTAGAGCCTCCCTGGAGGCATTAGCCCGGCACAACAAAGTGCGGCTAGTATGGGTGCCGGGGCATAAGGGGATCATGGGAAATGAAATAGCCGAACAACTGGCCAGGGAGGGAGCCAACGCTCCCTTCCTCGGACCGGAACCTGCTCTAGGGGTGGCCAAAAGTATGGTAAGAGCGGCTCTGAGAGATTGGACTCGGAGGGAACATAACCGATATTGGAGGCTGAGTACTGGAGCGAAACACGGCAAAATGGTTATGCCAGAGCTGTGTGAAAGAAGGACCAGATACATCCTGGGTCTAAGCAGGTATCAGATCTCTCTGATAACGGGCCTGTTTACTGGGCATGGCAGGTTCAAAAAACATCTACACAAGGTGGGGTTAGTGGATGTAGAGCCCTTGTGCAGACTGTGTCAGGAGGAGGAGGAGACGGCCTCTCACCTGTTGTTTGATTGCGTTGCAATCGGCAGACTGAGGTACGAGATCTTCGGCACGTTGAGACCGGAGGAAATCGTGCTTCAGGAGGGACTGGTGGGGAAGGTTTTGGACCTCATGAAGAGGGGAGGCGTCCGCTACTAGGTTTGAGGGGTTGGCACAATAAGCCTCAATGGGAGGCTGCGGTGCCTGGGTTTTAGTCCCCCCCTGCAGCATTCTAATTCTAATTCTAGATTTTCTAGGGTCCCCTACAGCTCACTGTCCGGTGATGGACAGTGTTGTCTGTAACGGGAGAACACTGTCCGGAGGCCGGCAGTACACTGAGAAGGCTCCGGGCGCAAATGACCACAGATGTTGAGACGCCTTAAATTTAAAAAAATAAAAAAAACAAATGTGTACAATAACAATAAATAGAAGTTTCAATGTACATTAACATTATAACCTTCCTACATTGTTTGTATAGTGATTTTTGGGATAAGGCGAGGTACAATATGCAGGCAAAAAGGGGAAAAAATCTGCAGCTTTAGGAAAAAATATTATGAGAGGATGTGTTTCAGTGTTTTATGCCTGTAATGTATGGAGGGATCGTAAGAGGCTATTTCACGGCAAAGTGGATTAAAATGAAAGTCTAGAGTGGAGAGAAGTTTCAGGAGACAATTTTGGATGAAGGAATAAACTTTGGGGGTTACTGAAGATTTTATTTGAAGTAGGTCGGTTTTGGTGTTTCGTGGTGAGTCAATCGCAAGTCTTAGGCATTTGTCCTGGGTTATCTGAAGATTTTTGATGTTAACTGTTACTAGTCAGGCTCCAGGCGGTGGAAGCCGTAAAGTAACATCGGTTTGATGACTAATTTGTATAGTAGGAGTTTGTTTTGTGTGGTCATTTTTGAGTCGAGTGGCATTAACATAAAGAGTGGGAAAACACATTATTGTAAGGTAATCTCAATGATATCGTTGTTGTCCATTGAAAGGGGGAAGATTACTTTGAGAAATATTGGAGAGTAATAGGTTATATTTAAGCGAAATTATATTATGTTTGCTTATGTTTAATTTATTATAAAATTAATATAAAAATGTTGAAATAAATGTTAATTTAAGAAATTTTACTTTACTGTAATTAATTAATATTTTTTGGTAATTTATCTAAAGCTTAAAATTTGTTTAATTGAAAGGTGGCAACACTGTTTTTTACTTTTAACCTCTACAGATTAAAAATAACTTTTAATAAATTATGCTATCATTATAAATTAGACCATCTTTATTTTACTTTCAAGGAATCAATTATTTTAAAAGGCAAAAATGGGAAACTTCTTCAAAAATTTTAATATCAAATTAACTAAATCTTTATTAAAAATGGAAATCCTATACAATAAGTTTTGTGGAGAAGTAGGTGGAGAAATTATACAAGTTTTAGAAAATAAGACTTTTTGGTTTGATGATAATAAATTCTGTTGGAAAGCATTAAGTTAAAAGCGGCTCTTACGGTTATAAAGTGGATGGAAATTCATGCATATGGACGAAGATAGAATGAAGATGGAAAAGTGTGGTATATAATTGTTAGGAAAATCCATGCACTAGTGAGAAGCTTTTCTCACACTTTAAACTAACACATTGAATTACAGTGAAACACACACATACACACACCTACATACATTATATATATATATATATATAAACTCACACGAACTCAAGAAATACCTCTGTATTTTCTAGGTCTTCCCCATTGGGCGGATTCACATCTTATTCACCATCCATCCTTCTATCGCCTGGTATCCTCCTTCGTCATCTCTTCTTCTTACACTCACTTCATCTTTCAATACTGTAATAAGATCTAACCGGTTGACGAGTATTCTTCACTCTCTCTCTATCTAATATCGTACTACTTTCTTATTTCATTCGTTCAGTCTCTCAGTTCCAACGGTATATAACTCTTATTGGCTTATTGCTGATCCTATTACCCTGGATTTCTTAAGTTATTAATACATTTTTATTTTATCAATCTGTTTTAATTAATATAACAATAATAGCACTAATAATAATAATAATCATTGTAGTTGATGCGCCATTCCTCTTCAAAGTAATCATTATCCACTGTCATTTTTATCTTATTAATCATCATTACTGTCTACATCATTTTTCACCATAATCATCTCACTCCATCATTTCCGCAATCACTATC
Source organism: Triatoma infestans (assembly GCA_011037195.1). Taxonomy (NCBI): domain Eukaryota; kingdom Metazoa; phylum Arthropoda; class Insecta; order Hemiptera; family Reduviidae; genus Triatoma; species Triatoma infestans. Next base: position 9,485 of record JAAEAF010010834.1, on the reverse strand, counting down.
ACTAACACCATCATTATCATCATTGCTTAAAACATCTAACTGTTTGAAATTCCTAAATTTTAAATAAATTTGTGCATTCCTTTTTACTATCCTGACTTACTTCCTGACAAGAGGAAGTATTACGTTCAAGGTCAAATTTTTGAAATTCACACAAGAAATATATGAGGTCTCCTTGAGAACGAAAAATTGTTTTTAGCAAATGGTCATTGTCTATTAACTTTTCTTTTTTTCCAATGCCCTACGTCATATTTGGCATTCCGCCATTCGACGTCTAGCAGCCCAATATATCTTGGGTCTTGCTGAAAGCTCGTCATTAGATGGTGTATTTAAATCAGCAAGGGCCTCGCACTCGAAGAGGTGATCTCTCCTGTCATGTGCCCGGCCTGGCAAATAACACAATCCGGATTATCGATTAACCCAATTTTATATGAATGTGCTTGTAGGTAGTCATGGTCATGTCCGGTTAATAATCGGAAGCAGGCCACTGCTTTGCTCCGCGGCAGATTATTTGGCAACACGCTCTGACGGAGGATCGCCCAACGCTTGTCTTCTGACTTATCTCATGTAATTCTGCTCTTTTTTTTTTTTTTTTACAGTTGCCCGGTGAAGTCGCTTAGCCGTTTCAAATGAAATGGACCCCTCCGGTCGTACGTGCCACTGACTTGGCTAGTCTGTCCGCTTCCACGTTTCCCTTTATGCCGCAATGGCTAGGGATCCACTGTAAAACTACTTCTACTCCCTTCACGATTAGGTCGTTAATGGTCTTACGACATTCTCTGACGTCGTACGATTCCCGGTCTTGCAGGTAGTTAATGCCTCATCAGCGCCTGCGAGTCAATAATAGACTACCTTGTTTACCTTTCAGTTAACTAATAATACTGAACTTAATGGTTTTTTTTTCGGTTTTTCACAAAAAACATTCTCATGATTATCTTATATGTTTGTTGTGTATTATTCCATATGTGATGGATTACGTCGGTGGTAACCCGCTGGATTTCTTTGCGGAGTTTCCGTTTTTAAGTCCTACAGTGTTCTCCGAAGAATTTCTCTTCATAGAAGCCTATACTGCTCACTGCCCGTGACAGCCTGCCTGCTTGTCTGTAATAAGAGAACACTGTCCGGAGTGCATTGAATCGGCTACTGTAGGCACAATTGATCTTTCACTTCGAAGAACAAAAATATATATTAAATCAAGGTGAAACATTTTTGTGAGGTATGACGTTGAAGAAGATCTCTGATTCTGTATACGTACGAATTTTCATAATGTCAAAGAATTTTAATATCTTGTCAAAATTCTGAATTTGGAAAAAATGGACGAATTACCGTTTTGGATAGGCAACAAGTGCTGCGCGCCAGATTTTTTTTTTCCTATTGTACCAGCTATTGAATAAAAGTACAGTGAAAAACGTTTAACACGAAACTGAGGGGACAGATATAATTTTTCGTGTTAAAAGATGCATGCCAAAAAACTCACCAAGATTTTCGATGTCGTCAAATTTCATTAATTCGTCTTCCAGCTAAAATTTACACTTGTAGGTACATACATTGATAGCTATACTTGTAGACAATACTTGAGTAGAGACGATACCTCACAAAATTAAAATCTGGGTGATATATGTATATGTATTTAATAAAAAACACATAATAAAATTAAGGTTTTTTTCTTTTGGAAAAATTTGATATTTTTTTTGCAGCGTCTTTTTCAACATCAAATTGTCGATAAATTGTTCGATATCGTCCATTGTTTTATTAATTCACCATTCGAATGCGCATCTAAATAATTGCGCATACTTTTCATGATGTTCCACATTTCTTTTGCGACGAGCATTCATTGATTTCGACACACAATTCACCGACTTCGATACAGCCATCACCGAATTAGGAAAACTGAATGACAAGTAAATTGAAATGTTTTGAGAATGGCAGTGCCACTTCCTACCCAAAGATAAACAGTGCCGTTTCAGTAATGGCAGCCATTGTTTATTTTGTTCGATCTAACAAAAAAAAAAATAAGCCAAAAAATCTGGGTGACGATGCGGTGCAGAAAGCAGAAAACAGGAAAACAGGTTCGTCCGAGAAACAAAAACTTTTCGTGTTAAGCAATTTTTGTTTAGTGTTAAAAAAAAAAAAAAAAAAAAAAAAAATGGATGAAATTACATAGTATTTTGTCGGGACCCCAATATTATTTCGTGTTAACCGATTTTTCATGTTAAGCGTTTTCATGTTAAACGTAATTCATTGTATATACAAGTATATACACTTACAGTTACCTTATTTTGGCTAGAATTGCAGGGCGTCTGAATATTAATACGCTTTCAAAGATGTAAAGAACGCAAACGGCTGAGAGAGCATATCTTGTTCAGAGTTTTCCATAGAAGTGAAGCCTCTTCAGTGAAAAATTTGAGTTGAACTAGCAAACTAAACAAAATGTGGGGTGGGCTTGCAGCCAGAGAGCAAAACTCTTCCTTTTCAGTTCAGATTATTTGTGTTGTTTTAGGATCTGAAAATTTATACTGAATAACATACCATTTCTACATTAGGACATATTATAACTATATTATTTAATAAATCTCTATATGCAGGCAAATTTCCAGAAGCCTTCAAGTCAAATTATATCGTACCTATCCATAAAATGGTGAAAAATTCAACGTTAAAAATTATAGACCTATTTGCATACAGTAGAAATGGTATTGAAAGATGAAGTGAGTGTAAGAAGAAGAGATGACGAAGGAGGGATACCGAACGATAGGAGGATGGATTGTGAATGAGATGTGAATCCGCCCTGTGGGGAAGACCTAGAAAATACAGAAGTATATCTTGAGTTTCTATATTTAAGAAATACTGGATTTTCATTTTGGAAAGTTACAAAGTTATTTCCTCTTGGTTCTGGAAAGCTTTAAGGCTGTCAATGAAATGATAAAAATGCAGTACTCAGAACATTGCATACTTCTACCAAGTTAGACATTGCAGATTTTCCAGCAACTAAGTGAAGAGAATTTCATATTCTTGGCTTACAAGATATATCAATTTAAATAGGTGATAATTTTAGCATACAAAAGAAATAAATTAATTACTTAAATTGGAGACTATATAAAAAAAAAATTGTTTCATTACACGAAGTATTTTATTGATTTTTGAAGGCTATAAGTAGAAATTAAACAACTGGTCTCCGACTTTTTATATGTAATATATCTCAAAAGCTAGAAAGTGTTATAAGAAAGGAAAAGAAGTTAGAATGATGTAGAGATGAAAGTAGAGGTCAAATACCTAGCACAAGTATTCTTTGTAGAAGGTTTTTGGACTTGGAACTATCATTAAAGTAAGGGAGAGAAGATCTTGTGGAGTCTTAAGGTAGAAGGCCGATGGTGGTTGCCTTTCCCTCTTCACCAAGAGGATTGATAAATACCTGACGACCAAGGTGAGCGTATGTATAGAAGAGAACTGTTGGCTCTGTGTGTGTGTGTGTGTGTGTGTGTGTGTGTGTGTGAGTGCTGGTAGCAAGCAGGTTAGTAATAGTACTAACACCAATACAAGAGGACTGCGACGAAGAGGGGCGTTCTGTACTGTCGCCATCTGTCTTCTGACACAATCCCTCGGACACTGGCATTTTCTATTTCTTACAATATTGAAGCTTTTACATTCCCCTTTCGCGACTCTTCACCAAAAGCTTCTACAGTCTTAAATCATGTTTCCCCCCCCCCCGCTTTCTTTCTCTAACTCTTTATACAATTAAAACTTTCATCACTTCAAAAATCTTTTCAATAATCATTTTTACTTTGTTATATTTTTTAACAAGCATAAACTGGATGGAAAAAAAAAAAGTTAAAATTTTATCATTCTCGTACGCATTTTAAATGATAATTTAATAAAATTTTAATTGTAACTATAATCTTTCAGTATTTTGAGAGAGGTTTGGCATTAACCGGGGATATAGATGTGAAGCTGAGTGTATGTTGAAGAATACATACGAGTAGATGTCAGTAATTCTACGAAAGCAAATCCACATTGGCCTAGAGTTTTGGTGCTTCTCTTCTATGTCGATATACATATTATATTATTTAGTACGTAGTAATCTGGAGGAGTGAAAGAATTTTAGTGGAAGCGAAGATACGTATTTTGGTGACGAGGTGAACATTACTTTGAGTGCCTTAGAACTCCAAGCTCAAGTACACATCAATTCTTACAAAGTGTTGTTTGGCTAACAGCTGGAAGAAACAGTGAAAAATGGATAAAATGTTAGCCAAATTGTTGGCTAGAAAACCAAGAATGAATGGTAAATGAAAACAGTCTTTTCAGGAATTAAGGTAATTAAGGGGGAACAAGGTGAAAATCTTGGCCTTGAAGTAAGGGTTTCGGAAGCAGGGGGATGTATTATAACGCAGGGGGTATATTGAGGGAGTTCTATAGTTATAATTAAGGTAATTAGAGGGAGATTTCCAATTCTGGCATAGACGGTGATAACAAGCATTTTAGCAGACCCAAAGTCCATCAATCGCCTCTGGTACATTATTCAGTGAATATATCTTCATTAACCATAGACCCTTTTCAAGTGGTTGAGAAACTTGCCTTTCTAACGGAGAATAAAGTTTCAGACCCGACGGAATTTCGCCTCGCATTCTTAAAAATTGTTATGCTTCACTAGGAACTATTATAACTATATTATTTAAGAAATGTCTTTCTGCAGGCAAATTTCCAGAAGCCTTCAAGTCAAGCTATATCATGGTTTCCACTCCGGCCAGTCAACTCTCACGAATCTATTGCTATTCCAGGACTACACTTTAAAATCTTTCTCTAGATCGAATCAAGTAGACGTGATATTTACTGATTTTTTTAAAGCATTCGATACAGTTGATCACCACATCCTTCTTGGTAAACTCCAAACCTACGGTATCCATGGAACTCTTCTCGAGTGGCTAAAAACATATTTATCCGGATGAATGCAAATGGTAAAAATAAAATTCCACATTTCAACAAAGTTGTTGGCATCTTCAGGTGTACCACAAGGTTCTCATCTTGGTCCTATACTCTTCAAAATTTTTATAAACGACATTGCCGCAATCGCCAATAATAGTAGTGTTCAGTTAGCTCTTTTTGCGGATGATCTAACAGTTTATTCCAAGATTGCTTCTATAGAAGATTCCTTGCAATTGCAGAGCTGTTTAGATAAGCTTCAAGAATGGTGCATCAATAATAATATGAAACTTAATATTAACAAATGCAGAGTTATGACTTTCCATAGAATAAAAAAAAACCATTCATGTACAAATACAATATTTCTGGTATTCAGTTGGAACGGGTGACTCAATACAAGGATCCGGAGTTCTTATGGGACCTGATCTCAAATCTGTGGCGCATATCAATTCTATCATAGACAAGGCGAACAAGAGTTTTGGATTTATATCAAGATCTTGCAAAAGTTTCAACAACGTAATGACTTTCAGATCGTTGTAACTGTCCCTTGTTCAACCAATTCTTGAGTGCTGTGTGTTCTGGTCTCCTTATCACAACAGTCACGTAAAAAGACTTGAAGCTGTGCAGAATCGTCTCCTCCGTATTGTTCACCATAGATACTTCCGAGGCCACACCATCAACTATGAAGATCATAGGTTGTACCTTAAAATTCAAAATTTAGATTTGCATCGACAACTTGCTGATTGTATTTTTATTTTAAAAATTATTAACCATTTTATTGATTGCAATAACTCTTAAATTTTAATATTCCTAGATGTTCCACTAGACAAAAAATAACTTAATATTTCCTATTATGATGTGATTACGTTAAATGGTGTCCTAGTCCTAGAATGATGCGCCAATTAAATAATTTCTCTATTGATATTTTTATTACGAACTTGACAAAATTTCAAAAATTATTAGTTAATAAAGGTGCTTTTATTAAATTTTAGTTATATATAGTTTTATGTTACTGAATCTTAATTACTATCAAGAATTCTTTAAATTTTATGGTATCTATTTTTATATTTTATATTGTATATTGTATTTTGTATAGTGTATTATTTGTGTTTAATTTTTTTTTTTTTTTTTTTTTTTTTTTTTTTTTTTTTTTTATATTATTAATATGTATTTTGGTTTGTATGTTTAAATATGTAATTGGGTTTTACCCGTTTAATAAATAAATAAAAAATTGAATGTAAGTCAAGATCCTTGAAGGCTTTCCTATTACATAAGTGTCGTCTGAAGAAATAACATACCAGTCTTAAGAATGTTCGAAATTTGGAAGAGAATAAATTAAACAATAATCGAAGAGATATCAGGTAAAACATTCAGTTAATAATAATAATAATAATAATAATAAGAATAATAATCATTTTTTCTCAATTTTTATTGAAAATTTACAACTACGCTATAGTGAGAAGCTTGTGGATCACCATTAATGGACCAGTTGGACCAAAGAAGACTCAGCCGTCTAAGAGGATTGGAGGGAAATATAGTTGAGAATTGATGATTGGGTTGTGAAGATATGTTTCGATGAGATTTATTGCTGCGAGATTTAGAAAGTATTTAACGGTATAATAAGGCCAGAGGCAGGCGAAAACGTTTATTCATAGCCACTCGCCCAACCTAACTGCAGAATCACTCCAATTAGGCCGGTCGGCCATAAGGATAGCAGTTGGCGTTCTCACTGGCCATTGTAGACTTAACAAGCACATGCATCGCATGGGTCTGGCAACGGATAGCCTGTGTAGGTTTTGTCAGGAAGAAGAGGAGACGGCGCTGCACGTGGTATGTCAGTGCGAGGGGCTGGTCTGGCTAAGGTACCGCCTCTTTGGTAAGGAGAACCTGATGCCAACAAGCCTCAGCCGGGGCCTCCTCTCGGACCTATTAAGTCTTTTAAGGCAAGCAGGACTCGAGAGGGTGCTGTGATGGCAGGTGCTCTAATTGACCACCTGGGAGCCCCCAAATTCCACAGACCGGTAAAGGATAGGATCGGGGAAGGGCCTCCAACTAGGGGGTGCCACAATAGATCCATGGGGTGTCGCGGTGGCGCAGGCTGAAGAGCCAATCCCCCCGTTTCAATCTAATCTAATCTAATCTAAGGGTATAATAGGCTGATATAAACGGTATTTTGAGATAATTATATTACTAACATAAAAGCGTTTACAACTTGGCTGAGAAAATTTTAAATTGTAAAGTTTGTATTTCGTCCATAACGGAGCAAGAAGAGCTAGATAATAACCATTGTTTGTTCTGTATTATTAAACCAGTCAAATATTCAATATATAAATTGCATCCAAAATTGGATTAAAAAATGTTGTCAAAAACTAATCTTGGGAGAGTGATTGTGGTTGCCGTGTTTGGAAACTTCACAAACCAGAACAAATGCCGAAAATCCACTGATAAACCATCTCGGTGCCGTATCCAGTGCCTTCCAGATGCTTCTCCTGCATTATCAAATAACTGTGAATTCGGCTTTCTTGGGACTTTTCATGAAGATGATGAAGGCATACGAAATTTTGGCTGATTTCCCAAATCTAGATAATACGTTCATTTCTACTTCATAGACTACAAGTATTCCAGCCATGCGAAAGTGAATATTCTCACAACTCTAGAAAAATTATACCCCACAGTCTGCAGAAATGGTAAAAAATGTGTCGGTAGGATGTACATAATGGAGCAACCCTGGAACTGAATAATGCAATTACTATTATTAACCAGTATTCCCATACAGTCATTAGAACATTTCCTATAAAGAAGTATTGACTGCAAAAAGAAGAAGAAATAATTACACCGCCGAGGGGAGGGATTAGCTCAATGTTTAGCGCACTGGACTTCCACGCGGTGGTCTCGGATTCGAGTCTAGCTCTTCCCAGGAGCCTCTTCAGCTCACTAGCCGGTGATGGACAGTGTTGTCTGTAACAAAAAACACTATCCTAAAGCCGGCATTGCACTGAAAATGCTCCGGGCGCTAATGACCAAAGATGTTGATGGGCCTTAAATTTAAAAAAACTAGACTACATGTGTAACGTTGCCAATTTTCAGGCAGTGCAGTCTTGAAGAGAGTTTTAATAATAATTCAATTGTTATTCGAGATTAACAGAAATAAGATAAAAAAATAGCTGCTACAAATTAAACATTTAGCATTGTAATTTATTTATCTTAAAATAAATCAAATATTGTTATAACTGTGTATGTGTGTGTGTATATATATAAAAGGGGTAGTTGCTAGTAACAGTGTGCTCACAGTCCTGTTCTATGTTGGACTAAATCTGTTGCTCGCTATCTCATTTCTGCTTGTCTTTAACACACAATCTATTTAATGATGATGATGGTGGATGCTGAGTCAGCAGCACAAACTAAAGCTAATTTTCCAACAACAAGGGGCCTTCTAAATTCCACTTTCACTGTTACCATTAATGAAATCACAACTAAAATCATGATATAACTTCCTTTTAATTAATCAACAATTTATTTCTTACTTCTGTACGAATAAAATATTTGCGATGGTCAATAAAATATTGCAGATATATGTAAATATTTTGAGGTCTCCCTGCGCTATGTACACATTTTTTTTTTTTTTTTAAGTATTGTATGTTTTTATATCTGAACAAGATGAGAGATTCAAAAAAATGAAAAATCGCAGTGAGCAAGAAATTAATATTCCGATTTACATCACCTGGATATCGGACACGAAAATGTTACACAGATTTTATTGGAATAATTGTCACATCATCAACTGTTGTAGAAATAATTATTTTGTAGTTCTATGTACTATGTTGTTCACATATATACACATAAACACTAACGCACACATATTTTCTAAAAATCATTGACTTGAGGCATCTCAAAATCTCTATTTCCGGTGAAACTCGACATCGGAATTATTATTATTATTATTTTGTATTTTTTATAGACGCTCAACAGCTGGGGTTCTTTGCACCTACTGCCTTTGTATATTTGTTCTATCCCATTCCTATCTAAACGCCCACAAAGTATCTTCCCAGCTGATAATTACAAACCACGTACACGATCACGTTCACTTAACTAACATTCTTTTCAAACGTACAACTGTCAGGTTGCCTGCAGGTGTACACCCCTCCAAAATTGTAGTGGCTCCCAAGTAGAGAAGATTGATTTATACAAAAACTATATACCTATCCCTGACCGCCATTAGTCCCTGCACTTCATTCATACCATACATCTAGATTCTCACTCTACTCTACATCTAGATTCTCATTCTATAGCTCATCCTCGCTGATAAATACATTCATCTTTATAAATACATTCACTCTATCTGGCAAACTCCATCTAACAATCATACAAATTTATCATTCATATACGTATTTACATTATGGAGTAAAGTACTTGATTATTCCTATACTCCTTTTTACTCTTCTGTCTTAATCCTATAATATTATGTACAATACAAATACATGGCCTATACACAAAGTTAGCTGTTCGCTTAGGTATAATTCATATTGTACATACATATTTACAAAAATTATGTATTTATTAAAAGCGCTGGCGCA
>JAAEAF010010833.1:0-28296 GCA_011037195.1 Triatoma infestans | reverse complement strand
CACTAAATAAATAAAACCATAAAACGTTAAATTTATAAATAAAGTGTTATTGGTACTTCAAATAAAAAATAATAAATGTTTTGATGCTCTATTTATTTTTATTTTTTTCTTTAAGAATCGATTCTATGTAGAATCGATGTCCAATTGATTTGGTTAAATTCTCTGTTTTTATTGACATTATAATTCTTTTCAATAATTTTAACATATTTTGTATCCTCTTCTTACTCGTTATTTAAGAATCAGTGGCGTATCCAGGGGAGGTGATTAAGGGAATAAATCCCCTCCCAAAAATCGGAAAAGAACTGAAATTATAATTACCGCATTTTGTTAATTCTCGGCATTTTCAATACGTATAAATTCCGTGGTAGTGCATCTGCGCGTTAAGCCCACAAGGGGTATCTATCTGTTGCATGCAGTTACTTGGGAAGTAGTGACCCCACGGGTTACTTCGTCAGAACAGTACACAAACACTGAAACTACATATACTCTACTCTTTACAAACAAGGACAAACAAAGTACAGGAACTAGGGTCTTCGTCCCTCGTTAATTGGTGTAAGACAAGGGAGAAGAAAGGGATTAGCTCAGTAGTAGCGCGCTGTACTGGGAACGCGGAGGTCCCAGGTTCGAATACCCTTAGATGTTCTCTTCTTAGGAGCCTCTACAGCTCACTGTCTGGTGATAAGCAGTCGCAGTGCAATAATCCCCTATAACAATCTATCTATCCATCTGCGCGTTATTGTTTCATGCATGCTACACATTTCAGATAATTAGTTGATTGATTGAGTTGACAGCGACTAACATCATATAGTTGTGATCATGTGCTCATTTATGTTAATGTGTTTTTTCATGGTAAATTATAAGTATTTAGAATAATTCTAGATTATTATGGTTATTGATTTAAAGCAAGAATTATTCATTTGATGCGGATAGATACGCAAAGATGGATAACATGTGATATTTTATCCGTCGAAGCATGCATATTTCTTTTATTCCTGACCGGTTTCGAATTTTCATCCATTGTCAGTGTAAATTTATCGTCTCCCACACATACCATCAACAAACCAACAAGTGTAGTGTGTAACAGAAACATTGCGTTGAAATGAACTCTCTAAACGAACTTGATAAATTTACTTTGACGATGGATGAAAATCCGAAAATTTCAAAACAAATAAAATCACATCCAGTAAATAGATTTTCTATAAAAAAAAACATTGTGAACTAACTTATATATACGTACATGAATCTATTATCACTTTGCAACAATTGTTCGCGAATTTTAAAAAGCAACCATTTTAATAGAATGTTTGGTTGCACCAGCGTAATTATATTATAGGCTCTATGTATGCGTAGTAATAAATTTATTAGCTTTGAAGAAAATTAATCAATTAAAACTGTGCGACTTGTAGTGAAAGAATGTATGCTATTTAGTATGAGATTTTTTTTAATTAATATCTTTTATTTGATGGAACGAATGGAATTTCATGAATCAAATATTTTTTGATTCAGAGAAGAAAAATGTAGATTTTATTTTTAGATGGTTTCCTTTTGCGTAATGTCCACTTAGAGTTGGATTTTTTGCTTGAAAATAAACTAAAAATATAAGCTTACTGAACAAAATGAAAAAAAAAATGGTCTCATTAGAAATGGTATATAAAGATGAGGTAAATGAAACATAAAACAATAAAGAGTTGCCGGAGTTATGTTGGATGTATTGAAAGAGAGTGATTGAGCGGTGGGGAGAAGCGCTTTTAGTCTGACGACCAAAGAGAGAGAGAGAGAGTGGTGAGTAAGTGCAAGAGAAACGAGAGAATGTTTACATAAAATAGAATGAAACCTGGTCGTGTGCCCCACTATTCCCGCCACACTTTACTGACTGACTAACTAACTCGTGTTTAGCCTTCCTCATTCATTTTTAAGAAGTTTTGTAGCCCAAAGTGAAAGGGATCCGCCCTGGCCTGAGGGGGCCTTGCGTTCTGCTTCCCTCTCTCTACTATTATTACTCTACATATACTCCTCCACCACATACATATACATACACACATGACAACTTACCTTCTTTTTTTTCCCCTACATACAAACACATACACACACACACACACACACACACACACACACAGTAATATCTCAACTGTTTTTTTTTCTCTCTCTCTCTCTCTCTCTCTTGGGGTAATCTGTGCCGCCAGCCCTGTATGGCTACTCCTCCTGTACATTGGTTACCCCCACCATCCACTCTAGAGATGTTGACATTGCTAAGTCACTCCTACTTGTTGCATAGTTTTTTTTTGCGCCGTCTCCGCAATTCATTACAAGGAAATGATTTTTTTTTTTTTATTCTTTTTAAAGTTGAAGGACTTACAAGAATTTTTTTATTAATTCAAAGTAATTTAATTGAATTCAACATATTGCTGCACAGATAGAAACGTATCATTTTTATTTAAAACATTTTTTTTTTTTTTTTATGAAAATGTTGATTTTAGAGGGATACTGGGGATCTCTCAGTTAATTTAAATTTGCAGAAGCTAAAATACAAGTTTTGTTGGTTCTGAAAGAGAGCGCTTCACATAAGGCCGCTCAGGATTTTACAAGTAAAATCTGCACCACCATTTTTATGGTCAGCCTAACTAAACATTGCTACATTGTGATTTAAAAGAAAATTTCTTGATTAAATTGTATTAATTAGAGTAAGAGAAAGTCGTGTGTGTGTTTCACACCAGATTTTATTTTTTCTAACACGACGTTAATGATTTTCCCTTCACCTTTGCTCATACCAACTACATAAATATATAAGCCTAACACACTTTTATTTATAATATTTTTTTTGTCGGAGAAGTTGATTTTTCTGTGTAAGCTGAGACGTTAGGCTTCACTCTGGCTGAACAGGTGGTTAAGTAAGTAATTGGCGGTGTCTTTTTCCATTCAAATAAAAATGTATCTAAGAAATTCAAATTAAATGATTATATGTCCAGTTACTCCGCGGAACTGACAGCATTTCTGTAAGCACTTAAATATAGTCTCCCATTGGGAGTCAACAAATTTTTAATAGTAACAGATAGTTTAAGTTTAATAACAAATCTTCAGAACATCTCCTTAAGAAATGTTAACAACCATCTCCTTGCCTGTATTTTAAATTGTTATCTAAAACTTAGGGAAAGTGGTAAAACAGTGGACTTCCTTTGGGTGAAAGGCCATATTGGAGTAACAGGTAATGAGAGAGTTGATAAGCTGGCGAAGGAGGCAGTAATGGATGGAAATTTTGTGGATGCTAAATTGAATATCGGAGATTTAAAAGAGATAATAATAGATAGGGCAACGAAGATATGGCAAAATAATTATAATAATTCCAATAAGGGAAGTTTTTGTAAATCTATCCAAGAGAAAGTAGGGAAAAGGCCCTGGTTTCAGGAGCATCCCACCTCGAAATTCACGTGTAAAACAATCTGCCGTTTAAGAAATAACCACGGTTTATGCCGGACATACTTAAATAAAATTGGAATTACTGAATCATCAGCATGTGTGCATTGTAAAGCCACAGAAACTGTGGAACATATTGTAATGATATATCCCCACTATCAATCAGCTAGAAATAATTTGTTTCATATATTACACAAGGAAATAGAAAACCCCTTCAATTGGAAAAGTATTCTTAGCTGTATTGATAACCCTTCAGTAGCGGAGGCACTAACATTTTTTTCTAATTCTATAAAATATAACAGATATTTATACAAAGAGATATAAATTAATAGAAAGTAGTGGTTGTATGGCTTATGCTAAAAAAAAAGAAAAATGTAAGTAATGCTGGAAAATATCTAAGATTAAATCTGTCAAAGCAGGCTTCGTTCCTTAATTCTGGCCGGTTTCGATTGTTTTTAAACATAGTCAGATCGATGCTTATTTAGAGACGTGATTTGCAGATTTGAAATTATTGTCACACCTTTAATAAACTTAATGTAATATGATAGCAACCCTTGTATTTACTAGAATAAAAATTGTAGAAAGAAGTTTTAAGGCCCCAGCTTCCTGTTGGATCTCCAAAAAGCCTTTCTTCCATAAATGTTTCGAATAAAAGTGCTGGAACTATACATGTTTAGACATCTATACCCGAGAATCGCATTAGAATTGTTTATCTGAGAAAAATATTTCAAATAGAACTGATAAAAGGTCTGCTTTGATCGTATCCAATAGTTTACATAGAATAGAATAATTGAAGAAAATCTTTGGAGACATTTTCGAGAAAAAGGCAATAAAAATTGAACGAACAAGAACACAGTAAAATCGGATCTCCGAATGACGAAACCTTTGTGTAGGCTCTGCTCTAAACAGATCTACATTTAATAACGGTATACAAATATATATATATACCAAACAATTTCCTACCATCGTTTTACTACCACATACTTAATTTTTTCACATTGACTTTTCCAAAAAAAAAAGTCAACTAAAATTATAAGGTTTCGAAGTTGATATGAGGAAGTTAAAGAAAATCGTTGGAACCATTTTCGAAAATATAAGCCATACAACTGAAAAAAATTTAACGTAAAATCGCACTTCCGGGTTGATCGGTTTGGAAGGAAATCTTATTGTCGGAATGTGATGATGGTACCTTACCGGAATAAAAAGTATGGTCTTTTAAAATACATACAATAACAGACATTATATACAAATATATTTATGCGTATATATAGTCAATTCACTAAAACACTAATGGTATAAATATAAATGATGAACAACAGTATAAATAGCGCCTGTTTTCTTCAATCACGTCATTTCCTGTGCTCCGATGTCGATCCCTGATAAATGATTCTCTCTCAACGGTGGGGGGGGGGAAGTGTTGCTATCAAGTGGATGCCGGGCCAAAGCGGTCTCAACAGAAACGAACAGATTGACCGATTTGCAAGGATGGTTGGGGTTCCATATGGAGCAGCATATAGCAGACATCTCCCTTGCCATATAATGATATAAAACGTATCATAAAGACTTCGTTTAGACAAAAGAAATGAAACAAAAGTAGTGGAACATGGGAGAAACCAAGCTGTGCAGTGTTTCGCGAAAAACTAGTGTAAGAGTGTCCCCGAATTTTCCCAAGAAATATATTTTGTGTCTTGTTTCCGAATGACCACTGATCACGAGTATTCACAAAAGCACCTTTGAGAGAATATGCGTGGTTCAGGGACCGGAACGTAGGCTGTATTGCACAAGGGGAAGAAATGACTGCATCCTATTGAGAATCATGTCCTGATTTGATGGACATAAGTTCACAAAATTACGATGGCAGTTGTTCAAGGAAAATTATATTGGGCTGCTACAAGGCGCATGGCCGCAGAGGCCAACGTAACGCGTAGCGAGAAAAAACATCATTTCCGGCAATTGCATTCAATTTTGACACGACACTACCGCTTGCGGAAATAAGAGTAAATAAAAATATTTATAACGAAGTTTTTATTTTAAATCTAGTCATCTGGTATAAAAAAGCTTGGGAAACGATTATTTGCGGAAATTATCCTCAAATAAATGGCTGTGCCATATAAGAAATATTTACTGAAATTTGTTTAATCTTCTGGATCATTAATATACAGTCTATTTACTACTATAAAAACAGCTGATTTCTCCAAGTGGAAGTAGGAAGAAATTTATAAATAAGGCCACAAAGTGTGTGAGCGTGTAGGTGGCAACGCTGAGTGACAATATAACAGTGAGACAGGTTAGAAAATGAGAGCAGTAATTTTTTTTATAGTCGGATGAAATGTTGGTTATGTCTGAAGAAAACTGGGACAAAAGTTATATTATAAAAACGGGTGATAGTTGTATCAAAGTTGGCATGGAGCAATTCTTCTCCTCCGGCTTGTCTAAGGTAGCTTTTAAACAACGCACACATAGATAATATATACAGACACACAAATAACATACAAAACAAGTAATCCATAACCTATCGCTTTTTTTTTTTTTTTAGAACTACACATCCCCCACCACTTCATCACCAGTTAACACTATCGTAGGGGAGAAAAAGAAAGAGTGAGACCCGTTCACTGCCTTTAAAATCTGCAACAAGAATACAGCCACCGCAATAGCTTCATGCATGATTTCACAAGGGCTACACAACAACAACAGCAACAGTTGTCTCGTTGGAATAGCAAATATTGTTGTATATATATATATATATATATTGCATAAGTAAATGTAGAACAGAAACTTGGCCGTCGTGTGGCTATTGGAGGCAAGGAGTAGGGCGCAGTGACAGAGGGGCTAAACACAGTGCCACAACTATTAACCAACCTGCCGTATCCATGGTAACTGGGTGGAAGTGGCAACCGGCTTCTTTTTTGTTTAAATATGTGTTTGTGTTTATATATATATATATATGTGTGTGTGTGTGTGTGTGTTTGTGTATGTATTGGTGACGCGATACGCTTCTAAATCTCCACCTTTCCAATATTATATACTTGAGGTTAAATAAATAATTTATATACAATTTATAATAATATCACTTTTTAAATAGTCGACCAATCCATTATTTGAAATATGTAAATAAATAATAACACTTGTACCCTTTCACATTTTTTGTATTATTATTTTATTTACAGCCAGCCTTATTTACTAACTATTACTATTTGATAGTTTATCTTTTTGATTGTTAACAACTGTAATTATATATAGGACACTGGTTATTATATAATCTCTACACTCTCTGCTCGGACCCGTCACTTTTTGGGAGAATTATTCATGAGGGTGGCAAGAGAAACTCTGGCGCTCAATTGTTTGATCAGCGCTGATTCCAATGCCACATAAGGGCGAAACCATGTAGCCGGGAAATTATCGCGAGAGAATACATAGCTTGCCCTGGAATCTATGGAATAGACAGCCGGAAAGAAAAGGGAGGTGAAATACTTTATCAGGGGATGAACATAGTAATATAAATCTGATCACCATGGTATTATTAGCTGAATGAAAGAGTGTGGGAGTCATACATGAAAACTCCTCGCGGCAGGAATCCATGCTGTCAGATGTTCTTGCGTTAAAAGCTTCTACAGCTCACTGTCTGCTAATGGGCAGTATTGTCTGTAACAAGAGACTACTACCTGAAGATCGCCAATGCACTGAGTATCCTCCGGACGTCAATGATCCAAAAAAAAAGAAAAATGTGATTTGAAATATTGACAAGACATTCTCTTATGGTCTTCTCATCATTCTAGTTAACAAAATTATTTTTCAACCAGGGGAATTTTTGCTACATATTTTATGGCCCTTAATTTTTTTTTTAATTTTTTTTTTTTAATTTAAGGACTGTCAACATCTATGGTTATTTGCGCCCGGTGCCTTCTCAATGCACTGCCGGCCTCCGGACAGTGTTCTCTCATTACAGACAACACTTTCCATTGTGGTGCTGAGTTCGATTTTCAGTCTTGGCTTTGGATTTCATTTGATGTATTAATATGAGTATTAATATCAGTTTACAGTTAGGAAAAAAAAAAAATAATATTTTTACTTTTTCTTCCTCCTCCTGGTAAACAGGAAGTATTGCGATCTTGTAAAATTTCCGAAATTGAGTTTTCCCCGGAAATTCATGTTTTGAGGTCCCCTGAGTACGAAAAAATGAATGTCTGTGTGTGTGTGTGTGTGTGTGTGTGCAGAAAATATCTAAAGAACGAAAACTCAAAGGAAAATATTCAAACTTGGTATTCCGTTTAGGTATTTATCCGCCGCATCAGACATGAACATTTCGGGCAAAAATCATCAATTGGACGTACGACTTTACTCAATGTTTTTCTCCGCTGTTTCGTGATTTTCTCGAAAGCAGCTACAACGATTTTCTTTAAACTTCGTATACTATCTACACATAGAAATATATATCACTTATTTGAAACGTTTTCCTTAGAAAATTGATTTTTTGTGGGAGATTTTTGGGTACTAATAGTATGTTAAGCTTTCTTCTAAAGCACCACTTCATGTGGTTTTACCAGTTACGTAACAATGGATACACATTAGAATCAAATTCCTATTTGAAGAAAATCTGTTTACCGGAAGTGCTAGGTTTTTCGGTTATTTTTAGAATTTTCTCTAAACAACGATTTCCTTTAAACTTGGAATTCTTGCTGCAGCGAAAAAAACGTATCTCTTTTATTTAAAACATTTTCCTGAAAAAAATTGATTTTAGTGGTGGAGTATTGACAGTCTGTTTTGTTAGTTTAGATTAGATTAGTAACGGGGGGGGAGCCTCATTCCACTGCGACCTACACAGCGAGGTCTATTGTGGATTCCCTTAAATTATAGTACAACCCCCAGCTTTGCCCTCCTAATCAATCCTAGCAAAGCTGAGAGCGGTTCCGTCATGAAGCTCATAGCTTCGGGATTGCCTGTCCCCAATTGAAGAAACTTTATCCTCGCCAGGACGGCGCACTCACAAAGGATCTGCGCCGGGGTTTCTTCCTCTGCCTTGCAGAATCGGCATACCGCACTATCTGCAAGTTGTAGATGGTGCATGTGTCTGTTTAGCCCACAATGTCCTGTTAGTAGATCCACAATTAGCCTTATATCCCTTCGGCTATAGCTCAGTAGATCTCTGGTAAATTTAGGCAAATCTGTTTGTTGGTTTAAATTTAAATTTGCACAAGCTTTTTGGGTTTATGACATAGAGCGCTCCAGATAAGGCCATTCAATTAATATACCCACTACCATTTTTATGGTCATGAAAAAAATGTCTTGATTAAATTGTGTTTTAATTAGAGTAAAAGAAAGGATCGTAAACTTCCTTCCGGTAGAGAGAGAGAGAGAGAGAGAAAAAAAAATACTGTTGTGAAATTATCATAAGTTATTAAAACACTTATCTTGCACTTTATCTAAACTTATCTGTATAAACACTTCGGCAATTTCTAAAACAAAATCGTTGCAGTAATTTTTTTGGAGAATCGCAAAACACTGAAACAAGAAAAAAAAATACTAATCAGTACAGTTGTATTGCGCCAGATGACGGATTTTGGCCGGAACTTCCGTGACGTATGCGGTGTTGTGAAATGGAATATCATGACTGAACTATTTGCGGTTTTTTTAGATATGTATCCGCAAACTTTACTTCATGTATCCGCAAACTCAGTACAGATATCAGATGATAAAAAATATTTTTTTCGAAAATTGGTCATGATCGTCGTACTTCGTTTTACAGCCGCAAGAGAGGGTGAAAAAATAAAAAAGAACTAAGACATACGTAACATTTACAATAAAATCAGGACACATCAACCGTATGTATGTCGACATTAAAATGTTTCATATTGTACGTAATGAATTTATGTAAAATCCAATATTAAATTCATATTCAAATACGCCTACATAATCAAATAATAATATTTAGTAACAACAAAAAAATTTTTTTACTAAATCCTTTAGAATGATGACCTTTTAAGAAGAAAGGGGGAAAAACAGAATAGTTTACAAATTCACTAATATAGTACAAAAGTAATGATATATACTTCAATTTATTCAAATTAATATACCAGCTGATTTAATTAAATGATACTGGTTACTATGGTGATATATTATGTAAGCAGCTGATTGTTTTATAAATGTTAAAAAAAAAAAAAAAATATCAATGCCTTCATGATCAAAATAATAAAAAATGAATAACGAATTTATTACAAATGAAATAAATGAATAAGATCATATGGGTCATCAAGTTTAACCTAATTGTCTACTTAATGACCTTCATACTTGTTATTATGACCTTTTTATTCTTTTTTTTTTTTTTTTTTTTTTAATACACTCTTTACCCAATAAGAGGTAAATAAAACTTAGAGAGAGAGAGAGCAATTTCATCTATGTTTAACAAGTCCTTTTTTTTAAACAGTTTGACATTTAAATATAAACAAATACGATACATTTATATGTTAATAAATTGGACAACTTATAATTAAATATGATTGATTCTTAGGTTTGCCTCAGCGTCATTTATTTTTTTAATTACAATCGTTTAATAGGTTTTTTTTTATAAAAAAAACAAAAAAACATGTTTATAAAATTTAATTTATTGCGCAACAAGTATAGTGTGGGTTTGCATTTGTCATAAATTTGCATTATTTAGATTTTTTTTTGTTCTTCAGTGAAGCAGGTTCATAATGATATTTCTCATATCAGTATGATACGAGAGAATCATTATGAACCTGCTTAACATGCATAATACTCAGCATTTCGAAGGCAATACGCTTTAGCAATTGTAGGGGTAGTGAACCCCCACCACTCATCCACACTAGCGAGTGAACCCCCACCACGCATCAGAGAGAAAGAGCCCCTCTCGAGAGAGAGGAGAGGAGAGGCCAGTTGGATATATATACGAGAGACAGAGTCAAAAAGGGATATTCTGTTCACAGTCTCACACTTGAATTGTACACATCGTTTAGCCACGTCAGTCAGTCTGTTCTGTTCTTGTAGTGTTAAGTATACAGTCCTTGGCAGTCAGTCATATGCATATATATCAATTATAGATATCTTATACCGATATTAAGGTGTTATTTATCTATCAACATCCACAACCAACATCTCCTCCTACAACCATTACACAATCTACGCATACTGTACAATGACCGTTCGACAGCAGCATTATTGGCTGGTGGATGTATATGCTTTTCACTTTAGATACACCAATGTGAAAATACCAAGACAGTAAAATCCGGTTAACGCGTTTTTGGTCAAGGTAAATCTACTCTTTTTTTTTTTACGAGATTATCCTGTTCGGGAAAACTTCTCTCAATGCTTCAATGTCGTGATAGCTGTGGAGCCGTGACCGTGGTCTCGCTGGAACCATATTTATTCAGGCCTAGCCTATTTACCACGGGCACCAAAAAGTTATATATGATTTGCTCTATAATGGTCACCAGTATAACTGTTACTGCATTTCCTTGCTCATCTTCGAAAAAATATGATACTATGATGTTTTTCGGACGTTACACCACACTAAACTGTTACCTTACGCAGGTGCTTTTGGCCTAGAATGATGAAAATGTCCAATTACCAAAAAAAAAAAAACGACAATTTTGCTAGTCCACCGAACTATTCAGCTCAAAGTGAGCTTCGTCCGCCATCTCAACAATTTTGAAGAAAATCGTTGATTTCAAGGTCCCAGATTGAATAGAGCTTCCAATATAAAGTAAGACATGTTTTAATATCAACTGGACTTAATCTGGAATTAATGAAAGCTGGAAAGCATTAGAGATATTTTCCGTGATAGCCTGCTTTTTTTGTGGTCATCGACTGGTTTCGGGCGTTCATCCATCATCAGGATGTTTTTGTCAAAACAATATGGTAACATAGACTTGCACAGATCAAATTTAGTTGATACACTAAATTTGCTCTTGCGCGTCTATGTTATTATATTTGATAACCCGAAACTGGTCAAGGACCATAAAAAGAAGCAGACTATCACGGAAAATATCTCTGAGTAATTCTTAAACCTGCCTGTACCTATCTCATAAGGATACAAATGGGTAAATCGGATCAAAATATTGGTTGTTCTGGGGGCTTTCCGCGCATTCCTCTAAAGTACCATTTCAATACATTTTGTGGTTCTACCATCTATATAATAGTAATATTCATTGAAAGCATAGAATTCCGAAAAAATCGGAAAACCGGAAGAGCCACTTTAAAACTAGGTTCTTTAGGAATTTTCTCAAAAACAACTATAACGATTTCCTGTAAATTAGAATGCTAACTTTACAAATATAAACCTATCATTGAATATGTGGATGGGTTCGGAATGCTGGATAACATCTGGTATTTTATACGTTGTAATAAAAATGCCTTGATAAAACACTGAGCATAACACTAGTATTAAAATTCAATTATAAAATGTTCTTCAAAATATGCTATTTATTATACATCGTTTTCTAATGTTTAATCATAATTTATAATCATTCCACTTTTGTTATTAAACACCCACACACGTATAGTAACATAACCTTATAACCTCCCGCACATAACCAATAATGTAGTGTGCAACAGAAACATTAATTTGAAGTAAAATCTCTACACCAACTTGATAACTTTACTCTGACGGTGAATGAAAATCCGAAACCAGTCAGCATTATTAGAAAAATGCATGCTACGATAGATAGAATACCAGATAAACCTATCACTTTTATATGTAACATTTTTCTAAAAAGATTGATTTTGTAGGTGTTTTAATGAGAGGCCTGTCAGTTAGATTTAAATCTCAATTGCCTTTACAAGCTTTGTTGGTTTTTTTTTTTGACAAAGGGTTCCCCACAATGTCTACAAAGGTATATATACAATATGTATAACCCCACCACCTTTTCTCATGTCCAGTTCAAATAAATTTTAAGCGTTGCAATTTTAATGTAAACTTATTAAATAAATTGTATTAACTGCAGTTAAAAATAGTCGTGTTATTTACAGCAGCGATGTTATAGTTTTAATGATAGTTTCTTTAAAGTAATAAAGCATAAAAATGAAAGTTACTAAACATAAACTATAAATAGATTAGTTTAGTTAAACTTTATATTTATCATCTGTAACTTAGATTTTCATAAGTACTTAATAACTAAAGCGTGGTCCTACCATTCTAGATGTCTTCCACTTCTTATAAACAACATCACTTAATAGCCGTTTAACCGTGCCAGTTGACCTCTTGACGATGTTAAAACAAAACTAAAAAATGAAATAAAACACCCTTTAACTCTTTAAATAGTTATCATTTAACTGTTGAGCAAAAATGGTTTTTCCTTCTCATACACAAATGGTGTGCTCATGTTTACAAACCTCATGCAATCTTCTTTGAATGTACATCATTGTGAATTATAGCTAGATGAAGAGAGTAAATATGGAAGGAATAAGGTGGAAGAGTTCATTTTGGTTTGGCACTTCCCTCTGGGAGGTCGACATGTCCTGGTTGTTCTCTCGCAATCTCTCTCACTCTTTCACTAACACTCTTTCTGTTTCACGTTAAGATTACTTCGTTTTTCAAAAGTACAAAACGGTTTACAAAGTGTAACTACATTTTACTTATACCTTTTAATATAATTGTATTTAAAATTATGAAACACCTAATATGAAACGAAATGAGATGATGCTTTCTTATGCATGTGCACACTTGAGCATGCGCCGTCTTGTTTTTCGCTTTACAACACGGGGAGAGTAAACAGGCGGTAAAAACCTCTTTAATCTGCCGCCCTCTTGCGACCTCTGGCGTGACGCTTTCCAATTGACTTTTACGTTCTCATTCCAGTATAAGTAAGTCCACTCTACACCACCATGATCATAGTAAATTGTTACATACCATAAGGTATTAACAGTCATAAATAATAAGGTTTTAAAAGGTTTTATAATTTTATTACCTTCCTTGTTCCTTTATTTTATTTATTTATTTATTTTTATTAAAAAATTATGAATATCTTGTCTTACTTGATTTCATTATATTAAATAATTTTTGGCGGTCAGGATTATGTTTTACAATCTTGGTGCATGTAAAGTGCCTAACAAAAAAAAAAATCACCTAGAATTAGTTTAAAAAAAGAAACGAAACAAAAATGATAAGATATATCTACTTGAATTTTTACATATATCTGTTGAATCCTTTGCAAATTATTTTAAATAGATTCTGCAGGAAATAGCAGAATCATTTTGCACGCGTTAACGAAATTTTTTTATAAAACACTCACAACACTTTATCTTACAGCACTTTACATAGTTATAATTATTGACAGATTTCCTAAAAACATGGAATGTTTACTAAAGTTTATTGACTTTAATATTATATGATATAACTGGAAGAACTTGAAATAATAACCGAAGGGAATTATGACCTTCTAGCCTTCCCAGAATCTTCCTAAAATCTGCATACTCCGTCAAAAATGTGTCAAACAAATTAATTGGATCTATGTATATGTTAGTCTATGGGCGATTTTGCTGATCATTTAGCGCTAACTAGAACGCTCGGGTCAAACTATACGGTTGTGAGCAACTTTATCCCCTCCCCGACACAAGTTGCTACTTTATCCTTAGCTGCGATGAAAGTTATCGACAACTAATAAGAATATTAGTTTTGATGAATCAGTGGAATACTGCAATGAATAGCCTTCAGTGATTTGAAGATACAATATATCTTGAATCTATTGTGATGTAGCAGGCATTGTACGCGACGGATAAATTTCGATGGATAACTTATAAGCGTTATAGGCCAATTTCAGGGGCTGGACTACATTGTGTCGCCCCCAGAGTAGACTTCAAAGTGACCTGCCTAGGCAATGCGCTGTAGCATGTTTCAGATTGACCACTGAACATGACTACCTGAACATCTCCACAGGATCTGCGTACGGTGCTGGTTGGCAGAAATGGATGCGGACCACTGCAATATGTTGTGAACATTGCAGAATGTGAGAAGTGAATTAGAAGAATCTTCTCTTCAGAACCAAGACACACGATCCTGGGCTACGATGCGTCGAATAGCTGAGAATACCAATGACGAAAGCGTTGAATAATCAGAAAAAAAAAAGTTTTGTAAGTATGTCACATTCAAAGTAACTTGTTAATATCTGTATCGAGAAACTAGCAGACCCCCTCCCCTCCCCACCATTAGGCCGTTTCTTCAAATTCGGAATTTTGGAAATACATTTAATTCTTTATATTGTATAATGTGGGAAATGGCTCTTTGGGGAAAAATTAAATTCACCCCACCACTAAACTCCTCTAATTAGAGTCGCCCCATCACTGAACTCCTCTAAAATGAATTTCTCCAGAAACATGTTTCTGGTTGAAGTTGTAGCTCTTTATATCCCTGTGTACTTTGTATAACAACTTTAAAGAAAATCGTTGGATCCGTTTTCGATAAAATCGCTAAGAACTAAAAAAAATCCAATCAATAAAGCTGGTTGACAAGCCTTATCATCAGGTCTCTTAAAGTGCTGACTATATCAAGTGTGCACTTTCTGTGATCGGCTGTTTTTGAGTTTTTTCAGGAAATACACACACACACGAACATTTGACACGATCGCAGTACTTCCCACTTAAGTAATAAAACATTTCAGTGAAATCATACTTCCTAATAACTAATTTTTTTCAAAAACTATTACGACTAGTTGTGAAACACTTTGATAGAATATCAAAGTTTAAGCTTGAAATAATAATAGTATTTTTAATTTTCTAAAAAGTATAAACTTGAGACGATTTAATAGTACTAAAATTGAAACAGGAAGGAAAAAGCCTCGAAAAAATGGTGTAAAAAATTTGGCACAATTAATTGCCCAAAACTTAATCAACTAATAAAGACTTAACATCTTAATAAAACTGTTTATAATTACTAGGATTAAATTTCATTGAAAATATTTTAATTATATTACGATTTAATAATAAGTGTCAAAGAAGCAATCAGCTGATTTATTTAAAAAAAAAAAAATTTATCTCTCAATTATATTCTTGATTATTTTTGTATTTAAATTCGCATTAACATACATATGTTTTTTGTTTTTTTAAGTATTATAGTGTCGTCATATTTAAGAGAGTGATTAGAATAGACTGAAATATTTTAATATAAATAAATCTAATTTAAAATGCATATTTATTAGTATTTATTTATTTATTTATTTTTTACTTTCATTTCCCCATTAATAAAGTCATGTTTATTTGAAATTTATGTTACAGTTGACCTAAAAGTTCGACATTGTTAGTTTTATTAAGAAATGTAAAAACATTAGTACACAGCACGTTAGGGTGATTGGTTTATTATAAGTAAATATGGGGGAGGGCAAGCAAAAATAAATATAGATATAATATTATATATAAATTTAATTAATTGAATTGTATATTGCCACAGATGACATATTAGTTGTATATTAATATATTTTTTAATATGATTAATATGTGGATTACGTCATTTCTTTATAGTAAAAATGGAGATATATCAATTTCAAAACAGGTGACATTTCTAATACAACCAATAAAAAATTAATTAATAAAATTCGCTTATTAATAATGTCAATATTTTTTCCTATAAATTTGGCCAATTACGTGTAGAACTTGCCAATCTGTTTGAAATTGTTCAACAGATTAGCAATTGAACAGAACTGCGTAAAGTTTAAATTTGTGGAGTTCAAATTTGATATACAGGAGAGGGAAGTTAGATAATATTGCGCCCTCTAATACGTTTTTATTGCGGTAAAAAATAAAAACACGACTTTCTCTTACTGCAGTTTAATTTTTTTAATTACAAAGTAGACAGATTTTCTTTAAATTTGGACAATTTTTTACTCATTTTCATTACATTGTAGTTTAAAAGTCAGCGTCAATAACGTTGAACAAACCTACAATAACGTTAGAACTCTAAGAACGTAAAGTCCTCCAAATCTCTTTAAAGCATGTTTGCCGGAAAATTTTGTCACTTAAAGGAAATGATTCGTTTATGAAGGAAAAGGAGAGTTACAATTTCTACTAATGATTTAATTTCAAGATATAAGAAGGAGAGAGATGAAAAGAGACGAGATGTGAGATAGACGTGGCAATGAGTGTTGCAGACCTTGAAAAAGACAATATATTTGTCGAAACGTTGGCAAGAATTTAAGTTTTCTTATTTTTTAAAAAGAACGAATATCACAATCCTTTTCCTTCATATAAGAAGGGTCGAGAAGAATCTTCCATGATTCGTTTATATCTGTGCAGTTTATGCCAAATTTAAAGAAAATCGTTGCAACCGTTTTTTAGCCGTGAAAATCCCTTCTTCCCCCCTA
This sequence comes from Triatoma infestans, assembly GCA_011037195.1. Lineage (NCBI taxonomy): Eukaryota > Metazoa > Arthropoda > Insecta > Hemiptera > Reduviidae > Triatoma > Triatoma infestans. Next base: position 11,581 of record JAAEAF010010833.1, on the reverse strand, counting down.
AAATCTCAAAAAACCTATTCTTGTGATAATCAGATAACTTGTTATCTGAAGTTGGAGTTCTAGAAATGCTTTTATATAGATGGTTTAATAAGATTTTCTGAGCGGGAAGGGTGAAAGAATTAATAACTAGAATGAGAAACTATAATTAATATTTACAGTTACAATTTACTACTAATGACTTAATTTCAAGATATAAGAATGAGAGAGATGAAAAGAGACGAGATGTGAGATGGACGTGGCAATGAGTGGTAAGTGGTCAACACACACTGGTTTTTGTGTTAGCTGGGTCGCCTTCCAAGGTGCTGTGATCAAGCTTCGGCTGGTGATTGAAATCTGTGCGTCTTCTATCAATTCTTACGGTAGGGGAAGCTTGGCAGTACTTATTCCCCAAATATTTAGCTGGCCTAGCGTGGATGTAGCGACATTGGCGTTATCTTGCAGTTGGCAAGAAAATTAGAAATATAGTATGCGACAAGTCATCAGACTTTAGAACATTGTACTGAAGTGTTGTTACTTTGGAGGAAAATCTTATAGTTGCTGCTCCCCCAAAATTTCCGAAAAATTCAATTATCTTGAAAAGGTATTTAGACGTATATAGCGTATGTTTAATATGTGTATATGTATATATGTATATGTGTATGTATAATCTATGTTTATATAGGAAATAAACCTTAAGGAAAACTCGTTGGAGCAATTTCGAGACACAAACGCGAGAAACCTATTCTTAAATTAGCACATCCGGTTGGTGGATTCTAACGGCAACCTTAGGTTGCACAACCGCATCAGAAAAGATGCGGTGGTCGTACCTAAGCGGAATATCAAGTTGGAACTTCCTGCGACGTTTCGTTTTTAAGATATTTTTCACACACACACACACAGATATAAGGTATTAGGAGGAGATTATTATAAGAATAAGAGAAACTCATGTGATTATTTCAGGCCAGATTTTTTTCGTACTTGGGAGATCTTTAAACAGACATTTTCGGGCAAAAACTCAATTTGGATAATACTTCGTCTTACAGCTGTTAAGAGAAAGTAAATTTATAAGTAAGAAACGATGCTTACTTTTTGGTAAATTTGTAACAACTTATGTTCAAATGTCAATTTTCAATTTACGAGTATCTACAATAAAACTGTTCACCAACAAACCTATCACCACGTCATCAAATACACACTCTGATCATTTCTATAAATCCAAAAACTTATTCCACCATTATTTTATTTCAGGATAATATATATTTATAATTAATTCTCCACGTAAAAATTGGAATAAAATAAATTATCCACGCCATAATTGGATACATAAACGGATAACCATTCACAAGAAATGGTGTATATTAGTTATAATACTATATTACTGATTGAAGTTGTATAATATTTGCGCATATAAATTATTATAGAATATTGATGTTACTATTGGATACCCATAAACATTTATTTCATATACTAAATTTATTTAACATGAAATATATATATATATATCTCCGTTAGAGTGCGCAAAATTTGCAGTTGGGGGTCTTCGGGCAGATATATATATAGAAACTCTTTGGGAGTCCATCCATTTATATATTTCAGTAGAAGCTACTGGTTGTTTCTCTTTCTATATTATTAATAAGGTAAAAAAAGATAGTGACGTTCCCCATGGGGAGCCATTACCGACAAAGCTGGCGAATAAAAGAAAAAGAATGACCGTGACGTCAAAAGTTAATTAAGTTCCTATATCATAAACATGTATCAATTTAATTGAATTCCTACAATTTACCCTCAGCTTATCAACTTTTGCTGTTTTTTCACTATCACACTCTCTCTCTCTGTTATCTTCTTAATCTCTTTTATCGTAAATTTCACGCTGTGAGTTTTTTTTTTTAAAGTTGCTTTCCGCACAAATACTCTCAGTTGGAATCTTCGACTTTGTTATTAACTAATTATGGTAAGCCATTAATTAATAGGAAGATATTATCTTATTTATATTTAAATTCTATATTTGTTTCGTTCACTTTAACTTTGTATATTTTGAATTTTTCTTACTGCGCTGGTAAGTGGAAGGAAATATTGCGAATGTGTCAAGTATTCGATATAGAGTTTTCATTGGATATACACGTTTTAAGGTCCCTCCCTGAATCCAAAAAAAGTGGTTTTTAGAAAATGGTCTGTGTGTGTGTGTGTACCGTGCGCTTGTATGTATGTGCGTGAACTGTTTAGCTCAAAAACGAAAATTCGCAGAAAATTGAAACTTGATATTCCGTTTCGGTATTGCCAGCGTGTCCGACAGGAAATTATATGTAATAATTCTTCGACCGGTAGTGTCACTTTAATGATTAGATTTTTACAACTACACCAACATTTTTCATTAAAGGTGTTATATCAACTAGAAGCTACTCTATTTTTTGAAAGATTTCTCCGGGAAAATTGATTTAAGTAGGCTTTTGAGGCAAAGGTGGGGGGGGGGGGGGGTGCTATACAATTTTTTATTTAAATTGCCAAAATTTCGAGTTTGAAAAATATAATTAACAGTTTTCTAAGATTTCCTTCTTTAAAATACTAATGGATTTCAACAAATTTCGAATAAGAACCATACATTCAGAGACCTATCACTTTTATTTAAAGCTTTCATCCGAGAAAATTTAAAGAAAGTTTTCCACAAAAAGTGATTTCTATTAAGTTTATATTTTTCCATCCGTGTAAATTGAAGGCAATTAAACATCTACTATGAATTGTAAATTTGTAGAAAAACTGAAAAATTGTCATTAATCCAGTTCCACAAAGCAGAGTCAAGCTCAAAGTTTGCATTTTGCTGGTCAGTTTGCTCTCTGAAGTCAGTTTAGAGATAATTATAAGGAAAAGCATCCAGAAAGACGGACCGTTATCCAGTTTAAGAATAATGTGAAATTAAGCCAGCGAGATTCGTAGTAGAGGCGTGCGTGGGAAGGGATCAACAGAGAATTGTCTCCTTACAAACTAGAAAGGATATTAAGTGTCAATAACACCAAATAAAATTAATTTAAAAAATTATAATGAAATAAAGTAAATTAATATAAATAAAACTTCGTGTCTGCCATTTAATTAATCAAGTCCTGCCATATGGTTTTTATTTGCTTCAACTTTCTAAGTTTGCATAAGAACTCCTTTTGCTATTTTAGTATTTCTGTATTTGATTTCTAAAAAAAAATTAAAAACAAACATTAGGATCGAACCATTATAATGATGAAATTACCGTCAATTAGATAAAAACTTGTGATGTGATTGACATTATTTCCTGATAAATAACTGCGCGAAACATTCACAGGACTTTTTCCCTTATTGCAATTCAGTTTTAACTGTTTTTAATTATTATTGAAGTGATAAAAAAAATTAGATCAGTAAAATACCATTTGACAGATTTTTGACAAACTTTTTCGTGTTAGAGCTGGTAATACTTGAACGCAATAACAACTATAGTGTTGTTTCATCTACGATTTTATCCGTCATACCATACCATGCTTACTTTTTGTTTCGAATGCTCATCCTTCGTCAGAGTAAGGCTATCAAGTTTGTGTAGAGAAGTGACTTGCAATTTTGTTTCTGTCATGTGCTCTAACACCTGTTGAATTTTAATAGAAATTTCATTTTCTATTAATTTGCTTTAATTCATTATATTTTTTTAAATTAATTTTTTCTGTTTTATTTTATTGACACTTAATATCCATTCAAGTTTGAAGTGAGATAATTTTTTGTGTTGAGTCCATCCCACCAATGTTCTCAAATTCGAATCTCGCTGGTTTAGTTTATGCCATTTCTAAGCTGGATTATCGATGACCGTCTTTCTGGATACTTTTCCCTTACCATCAACCACTGTGGTGCGTGAAAGAAACATAAAGTTGAACTGAACTTTCTACACAAACTTGATAGCTGACAATGGTTGAGAATAATAAAAATACGCGTGCTATGACGGGATAAAATCCCAGATGCTATCCAACATTGCGGACCCATCTACATATTCAACAGTGTAGTGTGATTCTTCCTTTTATTGATATATATATTATATATGATTGAGTTGTTATTATTATTATTATATGAGATATATATATATATATATATAACATATATCACTCATTTAAACTCTAAAACATACATTTCTGATAAAAAAAAAAACAGCTCAATTTCGGCAATTTAACGCGATCAAACAGATTAAGAGAAAGTAAAAAATAAAAAAATATTACGATACATTATTTTTAATTTCTAAACGGACAGCCTACTGCCTTCTGGATATAATATTTATGACGACTAGATAATTAATATAATAAATAATCATATTTTAAAAGAATTTTCTTAAGACAATTTATTTATTGTAAATAACCTTTATTTTTCATGGATCAAATTTTTAATTATCTCTTTACATTACATAAAAACAATAAATAACTTAATTTTATTACTCCACTTAATTTTTTTTTTTTTAAAGCTTCTGTACACTGATTATTATTATTTTTTTTTTTGCCAAAATATTAATGAAAGAAAATAACAGTAAATCAAAATTAAATTAGCTCTAAAACAAGATGGCCGATAGGTAGTTACTGATAATTTAACCTAAGGCAAATATTTCGTCTTTTTTGAATTTGTTTCTGGTTCTTTATGCATAAATTAAAACCTTTTTCTTGTTAAACAGGAAATTATGTTAATAAGTGATTTTTGTTTTTTTTAATTTTATTTCGTGTGAGAGCATCATTTAAAGTAAAACAGTTTTCGTCACTTAGTACTAGAAATAAAACCGGATTAGGATTTCACTTACTGCTGTCGAGATTTCACCGGAAATACATGTTTTAAGAGTCTTCTGAGTACAAAATAAAAAAAAATAAAAAAAATAGTGAATTGTGTTGGAACAAAATATCTCTACAATGGAAAATCACAGAGAGCTGAAATTTGATTCCGTTTAGACACACAAAAAAAAAAGAGGCTTATAACTGTTTTTCGAAGGGGAGGTTCTGTGGAAGCTTTCTCTCCGAAGTGCTACTTTAATAAAAGTTGTAGGTTTCCTCACCTATAAATCCAACAGCGCTGCCCTTAGATTTTCTCTTACTAGGAGCCTCTACAGCTCACTGCTTTGTGATGGACAGACGGTGTTGTCTGTAATCTGGCGGTGCACTGTGAAGGCTTCCGAGGGGCAGCAACACTATGCCCTAAAAGAATCAATTATCTAACTATAACCTATACAATATTAATGAACATTAAAAGCATTACTAAAATTATTACAAGTCAAAAAACTGCAAATAGATATAATAAAACACTTCCGGGTTGAAACTACGTCAGTGCTTTGTGTTATAAACCAACGTTTCCTTGGGAAATCTGTGACGCTAGACACTAAATGTTATTGCGGTTGGAATTTAGGCACTGTCATTTCACAGTGCAATCTTTAGTGTAATCTTACCATCTGTGTGTGCTAAGGCCTAAAAATGTTTAACCGTATCATTGTTTGAAGAAAATCTGTTTAATTAAATTTTGATTAATTGTATTAAGAAAAAAGTCAATGGAGTATTTGCCACCGAATTTTTATTTAAATTATAACAGCATCCTTTTTTGGATTTCATTTTATAAACAAAAGTAAGTTTACGTTTTTAAAAATAATAATACCAATCTGAAAGAAGACCAAGGTGCCAATTATGTCGCGTAAGATTAACAGTAGCACATATATTGGAAGAATGTCAAGGATTACGAGAACATCGAGAACTAGCAGACTTATCACGTGACTTACGTACAACACTGAAAGTGGGTTCTCCGTTTATAGGAGGGCTTTTAATTATTTAAGGAATATTAATTTATATCATAGGATATAGGTTGGATTAGTTATATTCGTTATGTGACGGATGCCAGAAATATAAAAATATATTTAATTTGAAATAATCAAAAATATCAAGAAAAATGTAACATTCGTTTGCAAAAGGACTATTCAGGTAGAAGACCACTACTGTCTTTTAGAGTTCATGAACCTTGTTAGCATTGTCTACCCCCTCTTCTCACAGGGGAAGATTTGAACGAATAATTAGAAGACATTCCTTCAAGATAATCTGAAGCAGACACCGAAGCAGAACACTTCAGGAATCAGTGCCAGATATAAGTTGAAACAGAAGAGTTTATTCCAACTAATTTCCGTAAATTAATAAGCATATTGCTGTGTTATTGAATAGCATTTAAATAACTTTAAAGAATATATTTATTTTTATTCCACCAGTATTTTCTAAACTATTCTTATTACTTCTCTCTCTTAAAACTTACAAACACAAGCCCCTTTACAAAACCGCTCACGCCACAAGCTACCACTACACTCCAACACATCACACCAATATCATTTCAGTTAGAATGACTTTCAACTGAAGAGAGACGTATTCTCTTGAAGAATGAGTGATGTATGAAAGTATTTATTAGCGAGAAAGATAGTGCTAAGTGCTAAAGAATTTAGGAAAGGAATAAATGAAGTTTGAATGTATTTAATAGCATGATTGTATTTATTAGGAAGAATGTTTGAATGAACATGTAGATTAGAATTTTACCCGGGCGGGCAACAAGGAAAATTTATAAGAGTACTTCACCCCCAAATATAGGTTAATAGTAGTCTATAAATTTTAAAACCAGAGTATTGGAAGTTAATTTATTTAGGTAGAAAGTTAGGTTCGTGAGGATGAGGAAAATTTAGGAAAGTACTCTATCCACAAATAGCCCTCCTAAAAAGACATTCCTTTTAATAACTAGCATAGTGATTAAAGAAAGTAAATTGCACATACAATGTACTTACACGGTTTTTTTCATAAGTAAGTCCAACGTACTTTGACAAGGGTATAAATATAGACTACATTGCCCTAGCTTATCATCACAGTAAAATTTAATGCTTTTTTTTTTTTTCCTAGGGTTCTGTACCGCGACCATTTTTGATCTATTGTACCCCCCTCTGGTGCCTAAGATGAGCTAGCTCATCTATAGCACTCTCTCCAGGTTTAACTCCCTGAGGGATCTCAGGATCCTGGAAGGTTCTAGGGTAGGTACTTCCTCCTCCCCTATCTGGTAACAGCCCAGACTACTAAATCTTCTTTGAATGACGGCATCACAGTCCGTGAGGAGGTGTATCGTAGGTTCCTCCACCTCTCCACAGAATCTGCATATGCCGTCACCTACTAGGCCAAGCTTTCTCAGGTGCCCCCTGAGTCTGCAATGCCCCGTAAGGAATCCCGTAAGAATACGGATCCTATTCTTACTCAGACTGATGAAGGCTTTCGACCTTTCCTGGTTATAATCGCCCAGACAGGCCTTGGCCTGCCTCAGTCCCGGGATGGTGTTCCAGAGACGAGCTCTTTTGTTTCCACCTCCTCCTTCTTGATTTCTTCTAGAAATACTTGGTCACTGACTCCATAAAAGGGCTCTGGCCCAATAAGAGGAGATACAGCGCCTTCCTTTGCCAGGGGGTCAGCTGCCTCATTACCTTCCACGCCGACATGTCCCGGCACCCAATGCAGGGTAACTTTATTGCTCCTGCCTAGTTCATTAAGTTTGCCTAGGCAAATACCATTTTAGAACTGAGTACGTAAGAGCTCAGTGCTTTAATGGCCGCCTGACTGTCGGATAGGATAACTATCTCCTGATTCCGATATCCCCGATCGAGGTTCAACTGAGCGCACCTTCCAATAGCGTAGATTTCCGCCTGGAAGATGCTAGGAAACTTGCCCATGGGCTCTGAGTGTTTGATTCTAGGCCCAAACACCCCTGCCCCGGTTCCTTCGAGGGTCTTAGACCCATCTGTGTACCACTTAATGGCATGCTTGCTAATACTATCCAGGGCGGATCCATCGCTCCACTCTCCTTTCGTACTTAGCTTCGTAGAAAAATTCCTAACGAAGCTATATTTCTTAGTCATGCTATCTCTAGGAAAGTCCCAGGGGAGGGAGCCTGCAGAAGGAGGCATTCGCCTCCCACCCCCCAGGCCACATCTCCCCATGCCCTCCCTAGAGATTCTGAGGAGGGCTCCCTTCGCCACTCGCTCCACCACTAGGTGGAGCGGTGTGAGATTGAGAATAACCTCAATCCCGGCTGTAGGGCACGTCCTCATAGCTCCCGTCGTGCATAGGCACGCAAGGCGCTGTACTTTGTCAAGAGTCTTCTTAACCTTCTCGAGCTTTGCTCTGCTGTACCACGCTACTGCGCCATAGGTGATAATAGGTCTCACCATCATAGTGTACATCCAAATAAGAATTCGAGGAGGGCATCCCCAGGACTTGCCCGCCACCCTCCTGCACACCATGAGAGCGCGAGTAGCTTTACTGGCCGTTATTTCAACATGCCTATTCCACAGAAGCTTACTATCCAGAGTTACCCCAAGATATTTAACCTCCTTCTTCCACTCTAGATCAACTCCAGCTAAGTGGATACTTTTCAGATGTGGATGAGCCCTGCGCCTTGTAAAAGGAACTACCGTGGTTTTCGCTGGGTTAATACCCAGCCCCACAGAAAGGCACCATCTATTAGTGATGTCTAGACCCCTCTGTAGTATTTCACAGAGGGTATCCTCGAACTTACCCCTAGCAATTATGACGATATCATCGGCATACCCCTGACAGGAGATGTCGAGATCCGCCAGTTTGCAGAGGAGTTCGTCTACTACCAAACTCCATATTAGGGGTGACAAAACCCCCCCTTGAGGACAACCCCTGGTCGTACTGACTCTAATGGTTTCTTGGCCCACCATCGTCTCCACTGTTTTTAAAAATAATAATACCAATCTGAAAGAAGACCAAGGTGCCAATTATGTCGCGTAAGATTAACAGTAGCACATATATTGGAAGAATGTCAAGGATTACGAGAACATCGAGAACTAGCAGACTTAACACGTGACTTACGTACAACACTGAAAGTGGGTTCTCCGTTTATAGGAGGGCTTTTAATTATTTAAGGAATATTAATTTATATCATAGGATATAGGTTGGATTAGTTATATTAGTTATGTGATGGATGCCAGAAATATAAAAATATATTTAATTTGAACTAATCAAAAAATCAAGACAAAGTAAATGTCGTTGCAAAAGTGGGACAGTCAGGTAGAAGACCACTACGTCTTTTAGAGTTCAGGAACCTTGTAGCAGTGTCTACCCCTTTATCCAAAGGGGAAGCATTTGAAACGAATAATTAGAAGAATCATTCAAGCTATCTGAAGCAGACACCGAAGCAAGAACACTTCAGGCATCAGGGCCATATATAGTTGTGAAACAGACGAGTATTCCACCAATTTCAGTAAATTAATAAGCATATTGCTGTGTTATTGAATCGCATTTAAATATCTTTAAAGAATATATTTAATTTAATCTACCAGTGTTTTCTTAATTATTCTTATTATTTCTCTCTCTCTTAAAACTTACAAACACAAGCCCCTTTACAAAACCGCTCACGCCACAAGCTACCACTACACTACAACACATTACACCAATAAATTTCAGTTAGGAATGACTTTCAATGAAGAGCGACGTATTCTTTGATGATGAGGGAGTATGAAAGTAATTTAATTAGCGAGAAAGATAGTGCCTAATGCTAAGTTTCGGAAAGGAATAAATGAAGTAGTTTGAATGTATTTAATAGCATGATTGTATTTATTAGGAAGAATGTTTGAATGAACATGTAGATTAGAATTTTACCCGGGCGGGCAACAAGGAAAATTTATGAAGTACTTCACCCCAAATATAGGTTAATAGTAGTCTATAAATTTTAAAACCAGAGTATTGGAAGTTAATTTATTTACGTAGAAAGTTAGGTTCGTGAGGATGAGGAAAATTTATAAAATCCACAAATAGCCCTCCTAAAAAGACATTCCTTTTAATAACTAGCATAGTGATTAAGGAAAGTAAATTGCACATACAATATACTTACACGGTTTTTTTCATAAGTAAGTCCAACGTACTTTGACAAGGGTATAAATATAGACTACATTGCCCTAGCTTATCATCACAGTAAAATTTAATGCTTATTACAACTATTTAAAAGAGAAAGTTAAGGGGTGGTACCTTCACTGCTGCCGTTTTCCTCACCCATGGACAGGTTTCGATGGTCTTGTGTTCGAGAATAGCGAGCGATCAATCAACCTCGGGCTCCTCTAACTACCGAGAGGAGTTGTGAAGGACGTCACGAGAAAATTGGTGCCATCCAGATCGCGAAGAATTAATACTGTTAAGGCGCCAATGACCAGCGATGTCGATTGGGCGCAAAAACAAAAAATGATAATAATAACACCAATCGATATTTTTCTTTGCATATAATTATTATAAAATATAAAACCAAACGCTTACTGTCTAGATTTTATTATTCAATTTATATATTATGCTAATTTTTATTATATACGCTCTTTCTATAATCTATCATTAAATTGTTAATTTGTGCACAATTTTAGTATTTTATCACCCTTATATTGTAAATAATCGTATTTCAAGACAAAAAATTAAAAAAAAAAAAACCTTCAATTAATGTCAGATTTGTCAAACTTTTCGTTATAAAATAAATAAACTGTAGCTTTAGGCGGTTGTTCGTTCTAAATATTATAATTTTCTGTTTATATTTATTTTGGCAAGATATGTTTGATTTATTTTTAGTGTGATTTATTTAAGATGTAAAAAAAAAAGCGGATATATTTGTAAATAAATTAGGATCACTAGGTCTGAAGATATACATTCAATCCTGAAATTAACAAGAAAGACTAAAAAAAAAAAATCTGGTGTGAATCACTCACACAACTTTCTCTTACTCCAGTTTTAAAAATTATAATTAACAAATGTTATTGTTTGTGTACCAAATTTAACGAAATTCGTCGAAAATTGAAAAACAGTTCAGTAAAAGCGCACTTCCCGTTAACTAATTTTCTTAAAACTCAGAATTTTGCCCATCTATTTATTTCTAATTAATTTTGTTTGGATGATAGAATTGTATAATCAACTATGATAGTACTTTAGAAAAAAACAACCCCACCCCTCCTCTAAAAGTGCCCTTGAATGAATTTTTCCAGAGAAATGTTTTAAATAAAAGTTGTAGATCTTTGTATGTTTAGCTTATATACATGTTTCAAGAAAATCGTCGGAGCCATTTTTTAGAAAATCGCGAAAAAGGGAAGAAATCATTTAGTTAAAATAAATGCACTTCCGGTTATCCGATTTTTTACAACTCGGAATTTCAACAACACATTTAATTCTCATTAACATTATTAAGAAGGCAGAATTGTCTAATAAACTGAAATAGCACTTTATATGAAACCTAACCCTACCCCACCCCCGGAACTCCCCTTAAATGAATTTTCCGGGAGAAATGTTCCAAATAAAAGTTGTAGCTCATTGTATTTATAGTTGATATACCAAGTTTAAAGATAATCGTCGGAGCCATTTTTGAGAAAATCACAAAACCGTAAAAAAAAAAAACTTGTAAAGTGGTACTTTCGGTTGAGAAATTTTGACAGATAACATACTGTCAGATCCCACGGTGATACCTAAACGGAATATCACGTTTCAACTTTCTACGGTTTTTCATTTTTGAGCTATACAGATCACATACATACACATACACATACACACACACACACACACACACACAC